>JABUQX010032937.1:12500-28756 GCA_015478945.1 Trachelipus rathkii
GTGCAAATAATAGGACTTTTCATTTGGTGATGAATTCTCAAGATTATCGATAGCTCAGAAGTTGGTAAGGTAATTATGGATATTGATGGATGCCATCAAGATGAATTCTACCAGAAGGTGACAGTGGGAGAGGTTATATTAGAATAGAGGTTGTTTTCAGCGTCTGATAAAGTTAAAGAGTATTGAATGTACGCCTGATTGGAAACCATCGATGCTGCGCATTCCTCATACATGTTATCGGTTCCCTGTCAATCTCTGAATATTTATCCACTTTTAAATGATGTGATTATTGTTCAGTTAAGAAAGATATATTCGAGATTTGATGCCTATAACATATGTTATCTACGATATTTCAAAGAACATGACGGTTTCTTATAAATGTGAAATACAGGGTACGTTAATTATTAGCAAGATACATTTTACGTCTCCTTGGAACGAGGAGATGCATGTATGAACCTATGTATGGCGAAGAATGGATTAATGCAGCAGCCAGGATTTTACAATCTTTCAAAGGGTGTTGAATTCTGATGAATATATAGAAGTTGCTCATTTAACAGAATCCTGTCTTTGATTAGATGATTAATTGTTTAAATAAAACGTATGTTTTTTTATTTATGTATTTATGAATACTCTTTTCATTGAAATTATATGTTATAAAAAATGAAACTTGTTTTACTTCCTCATGTATTTTCGGGTAGATGCTAGTGATGGCTGTTTATTCGTGTAGCAATTGTGTGTTAAGTATGTTATTGTCCGTAGTTTACTTTACATATGTAAAATGTTATGTCAGATGCTATCCTAATAGATCAGGGGATCTATAGATCATGGTTGAGTGGGGGATGATAGGAGGGTAGTTTGATTTCTGATTTACTGTTTTAGTGTATAGTAAATATAATTTTTTTTGTTTAAATAAAAGAATAATATTTTTTTAAAAACAAATTTAAAAGAATAAAAATTAACAAAAAGTTTTAAGAATAAGTTAAAATAAATAAAAGTTTTTTAAACAAAAGTTATAAAGAAATTAAGATTTAAAAAAAAAGATTTCTAAAAAATAAGTAAAAATAATGAAGTTAAAGAAATAAATAAATGAACAAACAAAGAGCGTGCTACTGATTTGTTATATGAATAATTTTCCGGTCTCATGGTCGTATGCTGCTGTTCTGTGCATGTTAGTGTTTATTTACGTTGATAAATATGGAATTTTGTTATTGTTAGCTGTTAATTCCGAGCGCATAAGGTATGTTAGGGTTTTGTCGTTGTAACATTATGATTCGAAGTAAAATTGATGCTATGTTTGCTTATGATGTGAACATACTTTCGTATACTTGTGATATCATTGATCAGGGTGACATTCCAAGGTATGATAAAGTTTGTTAAATATGTACTATAATTATGTGGAAATTCCATTGTATGTTAGCTTATTGATGGTGAATCTTTGCTGCGTTAGCGTATTTTTGTTGGTCAGTAATTAGGTAAGATTGTGATATTATTTTGCTACAAGCTCTATGTTCGTGCAAGATAACATCAGCATTTTTGAAAGGTGTTGAATTGTGAAGAAGTATAGTTTGTATGCAAATGTAGTTATTAACAGTTTGTTAAGTATTGGAACTTTGTTATGAGAATGCTTATTCGTGTATAAGATGTGTTAGGATTGGGAGTTGTACATTATATTTCGTAGTTTCATTGATCTTGTTTGCTGTTATTAATATGAAGAATTTTGGTTAGTTAGCACTATATTGCATTGATCAGTAAGATACTTATTCAGGTTGTGATATTTTTGTTAATATTAAATATTAGTTAATGTAAAACATCAGTGATATGTTTGAACTGTGTAGTAGTTCAAATGCTATCCAAATTTGTTATGTTATTTATTGTTGTTTAAGTATGGATTTTGTTACGTTGCATATTTTCATTGTGATCAAGTATGATATTAGCAAGGTTATGAAATAATTTTGTTAAATATTCTATGCTAATGTATAAATATCCAGATTTGGGTAGGGATGGGAGGGTGGGTGGTTTATTAACTCGCAGCGCAGTGGCTCCAGACGTGCGGAGCCATCCTCAGATTATAGATATTTCTAGAAATCAAACTGCTGATTCTTCCCAAATTTTCAGCAATTCGAACTTTGATTTTAAAGTGGGGGTGGGGTCCTGTCTAGGGGACCCAGTGGATGGTACATAGGCTACGACAGGTCCTCCCTCTCCTCAATTTTAACCCCGATAGGATAACCTAACCATGTAGATGTATAGTTGATTCGGAGGATGCGAAGAGAACGTAGGTGGAATAATAATACAAATATATATAATAATAATAATAATATAATATTATTATAATATAATAATAATATAATAATAATATATAAAATATATAATAATAAATAATATATAATATAATAATAATAATAATAAATATAATAATAATATAATAATAATATTAATATAATGATATTAATGCAGACAGACCTGATCCGGAGTATGAACGGAGCCGGAGTCGGAGTCGGAGCGGAGCGGAGTCGGAGTCGGTCGGAGTCGGAGTAGTCGAAGCACAACAACTCCAGTTTTGAAGAATTTTAATCATATTTTCGAAGTAATAATAATAATAAATAATAATAATATAAATAATACAAACAAACACAGGACAAACACAGACAACCTTGGTTTTGTCTGTTTGTCGATTGAAGACTGTGGTCTGTCATCTCATATAAGCCTAATATATCTCTATTCATGCATTCGAAATAGGTTGGTTCGCAGGTTGTACCAATACTACTCAGAACATTCTGAATGACTATTATTTCTCGGTGAGTGCCAATATTATTTACGCTTTATAGTTTTCAAATAAAGTTTCTCTTTGATTTTAATCCAGCTTGATAAGAAAGTCTATTGACTGTGCCAAATGCAGATTTTCAAATATTTCTTTTAAAGTTACCTATAATATATATTGTCCATCATTTCATAATTGATGTTTGTTTACCAATATTCAGGTTTTGGATCTAATGGCAGTTTTTCCATATTACACTTGCTGAGAGTAGACTCTGTCAGGTAATCTTTTAATCTTGCATATTGAATTCTTTTTTAGAAACTAACAGATTCTATAGAAATTTCTTGTCTCTCTACAAAATCCTTTATTTCGTTCAAGAAGTTGTCGAATTGTTTTATGCTCTCATTAATTGCAGCAAATGTGCCAGTTATTAATTCACACGTTTCAACAGGAGTTGATCCTTATTTTTGAAATTAATGGCACTGAGTGAAACACGAATAAACTAACAATAAAATTTGGCATTGTGGTGCATGTCAGTATCCCAATTGTATCTACTAAAATATTATCACGAGTATCAATTGTTTCTCCTAGAATCTCTTTAATTATGCCATAGTTTCTTTTTTTATGTTCACTAGTTACACGTACCTGTCAATAATGAAGACAACTAATTAATATACGAGGACAAATATAATATATAAGGTGTATCCCGTTTTTATAGAAGCGTCAAGGTCAAAACTATAGGTCTGCTCTCTTAATTACGAAAACGAAGTTTAGCACAAAAGTGTTCATATATTGAAAACATATACAGTACGAAGTAAAATAGATTTTGTGAATTACTAACTAACCAAAAGGAATTTTTATTTATTTATTACATACACAACAAAACTATGCATACATAACATCTCTCCCTTTTAAGAAAGATAATGTCATTCTAAAGGTTCACCACGAAATTGTCCTGGTGGAAGGATATGTCTACTCTGTTCTGATTTGGTACTTTTTATGTGAGAAAAATTTTCATGTCTCGACTGCAGTTGGTAAACATGTCCCATAGTCATGTTCTTTGTTGTCAATTATAGTTTACATTGCTAAGTATTTTATCTACGCTTGCTTGTTTCCATTTCTTGCTGGAGTTGTATACTCTTAAATATAAAGGTGCCGAAGGATTGAAAGATCAGAAATTTTTAAATTAATTTTCCTGTAAATTTTTCCATTGAGATGAATTTCTTTTGTTGTGAAGATCTGGCATCATTAGATCTAACTTATTTCTTAAATATCTGTTCATTGTTAAATGAGAAGAAGGAATTCCAGGAGTAGATGAGGCACTGATCTATAGGGTAATTGAAATCTACTAATTCTAGTATCAATGTTTTGAAAGCTTGGACAAATCGCTCAGCATTTCCGGTTGTTGATGGAAGGAACGGAGCTGATTTAAAATGTAAAATACATTTTGTACTAAGAACATTTCAAAATCTTCTGAGAAAAACTCCCTATTATTATTAGTAACTATCCTCATGAGAATTTTCTTGGTAGAAGTTGAATCTGTTTTTGTAGTTTGCCTCACTTCAGGCATTTTGCTGTATTAATCTATTACGATGAGAAAATAGATTCCATTGAAAGGTCCTGCATAGTCAATATACAGTCTTTGCCATGGCCTTTGCAGTATTTCCCATGGATGTACTCTAATTGTTGTTGGAGAATTCTGAAATGCAGAACAATTAGTGGAAGCGCGTACACTAGGCTCTATGTCTTTGCCTATATTTGGCTACCAAACATAGGACCTTGCAAAAGAATTTGTTCTAGACTTTCCTAAATGTTCTTCATAAATTCTACCCCCCAAAATCTTTTCTTAATGATATAGGACCCCTCTCAGAACACAAATGACCAAATTTGAAAATAAGTCTGAGTTTCTTCAGATTCTTCTAACTAAAAATCGTAAATTAAGCTTCGGTATATTTTGGCCATTGCGCTATAATTTTTTTCCTATTGATACTTTACTCTCTGCAGCTGCAGTGAGAAAAACATTTTTATCAATCTCATTTTATTATTTTCCGCTGGGAGTCTTGAAAGTGCATCAGCATTTGCTATTTGATTTGAATCTTTGTATACCAAGTGCTACTGAGATGCTACTAAATTAATCGCACATGCAATCTTTATACTGCAATAGTTGGTAAACCGGCTGTCAAACCTAAAATTAATAGTAATGGTTTATGATCAGTTACCAATGTAAATTTCCTATTGTACAAGAATATGTAGAACTTCTTAACACCTAATATTAAGTGCCGTACTTCTGAGCTCACTGACAATGTAGAGCCAACGTAAGCTAAGAGTTTTGGCAACTTTTTTTCATTTGAAGTAAAATACCACGTTTGATTGTATCTAATTGACTTACTGCTTTATATACTGTAATAAGTAGTATCTATATAAAACTAATATAAATAAAGGTATAATGAATATATATACAAATGATTAATAAATAAAATAACTTATGAGATTCAAATGATTATTGATTATATTCAATATAAATTAATTACTAGAGTATTTGTTATATTAAAGATTAACTAATGAAATTACTTCCACTTAGTCATTTTTATATAGGTATTCACTGATAGTCGATTGTTAACTTAAAGAAGTGATAATTTTGTGTTCGTAAATGAGTCATGTATGAGAGAATTGTTATGACTAAGTTGTTCGTTGATTGACGTACAAGATCGGCGTTGTGGTCTCTGATTGATTAATTTGTAATTTTATTTGATTATTTAGTATTGTTACTACCGTGTGTAACAATTTTCACTCGATGCAACGCAAATAACACAACTACTTCATATACGCATCCTTATACCAGATTATCGAAGAACTGATCGCAATCTAATAAATCTTTTTTAAAATGATATGTTTTGCCCAAAATACTCGTAAGTTGCTTAGTTTTAAGGATTAAATATACCTACTTTGAGTAACCTTGTATAGGCGATTTGTTATTGACATAATTCGTCCATGGGTCAGTAATAATATTATCATAACTCTGTACACTATTTATATATATTTACTGTAAATGGAAGGAATATTGTAATAACTACGTTATATATATATATGGTCTAAATTATTATATTTAAGGCTCTATAAAGTATAGGATAAGCCTTTATTTGATAGACTGGCTCTAAAATTTAATCCTAATATACCTAGGGTCAAAATGTATGATTCTATCGTATTAAGACAATAGAATCATTGTTATTTAATTATATATTTTATAAATAGTATTTCAATAACTGAGAAATAATGATTCGTTCCTTCTTATGAAGATTTAAGCAGGTAATAATTAGAAAAAACTTTGAACGAATAATACTAGTGGATGAATTGGGTCGAGAGTTTAATCCTCTTATCTATATATTATGACTGATTACTGATTTGTGATTATGTCGAAGAAGTATAATTTATTGAGTGCTTTATTGAAATTATATAATCTTTGTATCTTATAAACTTGTATTTGAGCTGCAGGTGGTAATGTGTTTTAAAGTATTTAATTCTTTTAGACCCTAAATCATATTTTTAAACTCATACAAGTCATTTTAAGATATAAGCTGTTATAGGCGGTGGGCTACATAGTTATCTGATTTAATGTTAATTAAAAAGGTAGTTTTTATTTATTGTTCTTAGTTGTATAGTCATTTTAATTTGTAACTATATTAACAAATCAATATTGAAATACTTGTAATTTAATATCCTAGATTTCCTCTGTGATTTTAATTTCACTCATAGTTACAATAATAATCGAGTGTTGGAGAGGCTATACAGTCTATGAGCCCCTACCGCAAAGACATGAATCCAACTAGTATTATTCACCCTATAGCTACTACTCATCTGGTGGTTACCCTCGAGCGCGTCCTTACCTGCCTCCTAGTCACGCGTGCGCCCGCTAGGTACGCAATATTTTCCTGCGCTATCTCCAAGCGCCGTCCAGCGGGCGCTCAGCCGCGGCGCATTATTTAACGTGTTCACGGCGTCCCCCCGTACCAGGTGCGCCCGCAGGCGTAAATATTTATTCGTGACGTTCCTACCTAGCACAGCTCAGCGGAGCATAGCCCGCAGCGCAAGATTCCCTGCTAGGTATCCGCTACCTACTTCGACCGCGTGCGTACCCGCAGGCCGCATATATAACCCGCTCGAAATGTATTATTATTAGACACACATACACACCACACACATTAACATAAATAAATATTATAATAACTAACACTACCAACACTCAACACACACGCCTCAAACACTCACTACAATTACTATATAACTAGTTATTAATTTATAAAACATTTTATTTTTATTTTTAATTATTATAGTATATATTATAACTTTTAATATGTTATCTAATTTAAACTATTGTTTAATTTATTAATGAAGATTACATTTAGTCAAACACACACGCTACACATTACATCTCACACACACAAACATTCACTCACTAACATAGTAATTATATTACACCACACAGCGCACACTCAATTTGACACATATATTCGTATCTAAAATTCTTATTTAAAGACATTTTATTATTTAATTTTTATAATATATATAGTATATATGCATGTATTTTAATACTTTCATGCACTATATTGGTATTATATTATATTTATTAAATTTAGTAGTAAACACTATCTACATGCTAACTACCTCAGGTCTAAAAAGTTGCTGATATATAATATTTATAGCACACCACACAGCACTAACATAACACCATACCACATACACACTTATACTACATACGCTACCCCACACCAACTCGATATTTTGATCCCTCAACTTTAAGATGCATATTCCAGCGTTTTGATGCCTCAATTATTTGATGCCCTCAGTTTATTGACAGCCTCACTTTGATGCCTACAAGCTTATTTGATGTCCTCAAACTTATTGTGATACTACTATATTCAGCTTTTGAGATACCATAGTAATAATCAGCTTTGATTACCATTATAATATATAGCAACTTTATAACCTTATAGCTTTTATGGTGACTCAGCTTTAGTGGTTCATTTCTATTGATGACTTCATTCTTTTTGACATGGCCGGCTCATTTGGGATACCTAACACTATATATTGTAGATAGTAGATTATATCAGAGCTTATATATAGCATAGTTTACACATTACCATATACACTATACAATAATTACACTTAACACTTATACACACATACACTATCATAATAATTATTTATTCCCACACAGTACGCAACAATACACATAGACATAATCTTACATAGTTCACTAACCATAAGACCACTATACACTTACACCTCATATATATGATAGTACCGTCACGCTACAAATATATATATATATAGTATTATATATATAATAGTATCATATATATAATTAATTATATATATATATAATATATATATATATTTATACTATATATATATATATAATATTATTAGTATATTATTATATAGTAATGTATATATATATTATATAATATATATTTATTCCGAGCGGTAGGAATTAATTGGGTCCTGGCGGGCGCACGGCTCACGGCGGGCGTAGGAACTTAGCGCGAAATATTGCGCGCTTAGCGGGCGCCATCGCGGCGGGTCGAGAGGAATGAGCGTTGAAATATTTGCGCCTGTAGCGGGTCGTGACCCAAGGGGCGGCCAGTGAACGCGGATAATTAATTGTACGCGCATATAGCGGGCTCAACTATAGTTATCAGGCGTAGGCGGGTGAACCGCGGACGCAAACCATGACGGTGGCGGTGATTGGCGCCCTTTGGGGCGGGTGGGCTCATGCGAGGCCCTGTAGTTTAAGTCTTATGAACTAGTGAAATACTAATTATTTATTGATATATAATTTATATATGTTAGATAAATATTAATATAATTTATTACATTAAATATAAAGTATTTAATTAATTTATAAATATGATATACACTTTAAGATATAAAATGAAAAGGCTAACTTAATTTATTTAATTAATGATAACTTGTACACCGCTTAACAGCTAAAATGACATGATTTTAAAAATATGTATTGTGTGGTCTAAAAAAATTATGATTATATAATATAAAAAATACTCACATAACTTGAATTATTATCTGAATATGATCTTAAATAAATAGAAAAAAGTTAATTTTTCAAAAGAACGATAAAAATAATTTACTCGACCATTAACTGATATAGAGATAGTATCATAATAAGAAGATATAAGGTATTATCCGACCAATCACAAGTAAGGTAAATAATTATTTTATTATCCTTATTTATACTTGCTTAATAAAAGGATCTTATACCTAGATTCAAGCATGTATCTATCAGTATTTTCTAAATATATATTGTTATATAAAAATAATATAAGTCTAATTAATATATGAATTGCTTGAATTCTTATTACGGAATTTATATTAATTGCTGAGTATCACTGGTATTTATAATAGGATTGATTAACAATTATGATCCTGTAGCTTAACATGAAAAAGGCTTGATCCTAAATTCTAGGCCTTAATAAATCATTGTAGGTCACTAAAGGCGTAGTATATAATTATTATCTAGCAATCACATTTTTACAGAATAATAGGTTCATGATTTAGAAAATTATTATTTTATTGACCCTTAGGAATATATGACTTTTAATAATCGACCTAGACATTGTCATTGTTTGTTGTAGAATTTTTATGATACACTAATAATATTTTTTTGGTGGTATAATTTCAACACAATTTTTAACAAGAGAGTAGTAGTAAGGTGATCAGTTTAGTCGAGTATAAATTCTGTAGTATATTAAAGTAGTAATAGTATTAGGCGTGGTGAATTAGTTGTTTCTCGTGATTGATTATTAGTAATTTAGTTATCAAGTAGGTATAAATATGAGTATAATAGGAAAAAATATTCATAAAATATGAAAAACCTCGAAAATTATTGAATAAAATAACCCTAGATTGAAAATATTTTTTTTGCAGTTTAGATACATCTAGTGATAGTGAATGAATATTAATATAATGATAAGTATGTACGATAATAATTATGTATATATTTAATAAAACTTTAAGAAAGATGAGAATTTTTATAATAATAATAATCACATGTTTTGTTATTGACAGAGAAAGAACTTATTATTGTATTTAATTTTGTTACACTTCTATATATCGGTAATCGATATTGGTAATTTAATAATAGCAGTAATAAGTATATATTTCCACCCCCAATAAGTGAAATACAAAACGTGGCATAGCTATTGATGTAGAGGTAAGGTGCCTAGGGGCTATGGCCTATTTACTTATAGACTTTTAATACTTAGATTTAATTGTCAATTTTAGATACGTTTATAAATTTTTTGAGAATGTTGAAACATTTAAGAATTTATAATATAAACTTTCATTTTAAAACTTTATATATAGTAGAAAAAGAATTTTTTTTTACACCTCAAGAATTCTCATAGTATAGTCTTCATTATTTCATAAAATTCTTTGATACAAAGCAACAATAACTCATGAAAATATTCAATATATCTAGAATGATTTCAAGATATATATTTTCATATTAATATTTTTAGTTTATATTTTGATAATGAAAGTAATTAATAAATTTAAAGAAATGTATTTTAAATTAAATAAGCTAATAAAATGTTTTAATAAATTATTATATAATAACGTACGCTTTTTTATACATAAGTAGAGTTTGATGTCTGTGGTGTGTGTGTTAGTATGTGTGTGTTAGTGGTATGTGTGTATGTGTGTTAGTGTGTCGTGATGTGTTAGTGTGCGTTGTGTGTATAATAATCTGCTGTTGACGTAGTGTATAAAGTAAATCTGTCTTTAAGGATGATAAAAGAGAGAGATCGAAGGGGGATTCTTTTATTTTCTAAAATAAACTCAGCAACTAAATATCTGTGAATATAATTATTTGTTATAATAGGGTAAAAAAAATTCTTTAAATATATGTGCGTGTTATATGAAAATAGTAGTTACTAAAATCAGTAAATGTCACACAAGAAAGGGGTTAATCATTATAAGTGATAACGTACGCAGCAGTGTAAAGTGTGTGTGTAGTGTGTGTGTGATACGTGTGAATAGTGTAAATGTAAGTGTCTATTGGGTAAATGTAAAGGATGTCATAGTGGTGTAAAATGTTGTATAAGTGTCATATAGTGAATTGTGATGGTATATAATATAAGTGTATAAGTTAACTTGATGTGTTGATTTGTTAAGTGTGTTAGTTGATGGTGGAAGAACAAATAGATATTTTGTAATTTTTTGACAATCTTCCTCCGGTGATTTTCATAATAATAATAATATAAAAATATAGTGACGATGAAGTCATGCCACTCATAAGTATTATTAAAAATAATAAATAAGAAAAAAATAAAAATAAATTAAAAAATAATACTTTAAAAAAAAAATTTCTAATTTAAAAAATAAATTTGTGAAAGTTAATTAAAAATATAAATTAAAAAAAAATCCTAATTTAAATAAATTATGAGATTAAAGCGATTAATGAAGCAGAATGTTAAAACAGTAAAGCAGAAAGTATTGATAAAGTACATGATCATAAAGTGCAAGAATAGTTATAAGTCGTAAATCATCAAATCCGAGTCAATTAGAAAGCCATTATGAGATCCAATGATGTTTGAAAAACATTTAGCAGACTGTCACAAATCATAAAAAAGCAATCTATCTACTCACATGCAACTAATAGATGTTTGAGCGTTAACACACGTTCTTTATTTGTACTAGTGGATATCGTACTGATAATTATGGCCGAGAGGGTTTAAGAGCTTGTAAAGTAAATATGATATAATTCAGTCACTAATGAGAACATAATTGTTTGCACGCTCACCGAGATAGCAGCTACATTAAATCACTTTAATAATGAGTTTAAAAAAATGTTGCTAGAATTGCATAAAGAAAATAAGTTTAAAGCAGTAAAACATATGTATAGTTAAAGCCGTAGTATACTATCATATATAGTAAGTAAAACAAATAAGCTATATCCTACATTACCTATACTATTAGGTGTTGAGGGGTTAACACCTCTATTGATTTATACTGATTACTTTTTAACTGCTTTAAGGTATAGTATAATTGAGGTTTAATATAATATGTGAGTTTAAAGCAGTATGAGATACAGCATTATAAGTTAGAGAAGCTAGTAAAACATATGAGTTAACTTATAAGCAGTAAATACATGAAGTTATATAAAGCAGTTAAATAGCAAGTAAATACAAATATCATCACTAATTACCCTCACCCTAGGTGTTAATTAGGTAATCACACTATCCCCTAGTTGCTTCATGAGGGGCTGATTTATGCTTTAAGGTATGTTAATGTAGTAATTAAGATGTATGTATATCAAAGCTAAAAGTAAACATGCTAAGTATATATAAAGACAGTAATAAGAGATAATTAAAGCAGTAAAACATGAGTAATATAAGAGCGTAAAGCAGAAATAACAAAATGACTCACTATATTACTAATTACCCTATCTATGGATGTTAGGTTACAACACTTATCTACTCGCTACTTATACATGATTTATTACTTGCTTTAAGGTATAGTATAATAGTAGTTGATGAATTGTTTAAATGGTTGTATTTTTAAATAAAATTTCGTACAAGTTATTGATTGTTAAAGATAAATGCTTTATATTATCAAGGTAACAACTCTGGTTGTTTTATTCTATTTCTTACAGTAAGCAATTATTTAAAAATATTTAATAAATTAAATAGTATTAAGTTAAAAATAAATATTATAATGTTAAAAAAGTTAGTTAGTAAAAATAATGTTAATAAATATATAGTCGTATAAAATATATAGGTCTGTTAATGTGAGTATACATGATATTTAGGTTCGCGGAAATTGTTTTTTTAATAACGAGTGTTTCAGGTATCAAAATTGGACATGCAGTGATTCATAGTATATATATGTATTTTTCATTCGCGCGGCGGTCGCACCTCTGTGGGTGCGGGGCCTCCATCCTTAGGGGGAGGGGCTTGCTGCGGCCTGGTGGGCAGCTTTATGATCTAGAAGGTAGACAAAAAGATGAGTCAGTCAAAGATGAATCATTCAATATAAGGTGGTTATTCAAGATGACTTCATGCAAAGATGAGTCTCAAAGATCTTGAGAGCAATCAAAAATTGGACATCGAGTATTGTGAGTGTAAGTGTTAATGTGTGACCTGTGCGTTGAGTGTAAGTGTATAAATGGCTAGTCGTAAGTGTCATGGCGAGTGGTAAGTGGCTTATAAGTGTTATAAAAATTACTAACTCATAGTAGGAAAAGCAATCTAGCAGATTGTAATATACACCAATCGATTCCTCATACCTTATACATAGGGGTAGACACCCATATTAGGGCTATCTAGGCTCAGGAGAGGCTAGAAAAAGGGCTGAAAAAAGTGGCACTCAGTTGGCACTATGTTGCACTCATCTTGGCACTATATGCACTCAGTTTGCATACATTGCACACACATAATTTAAAATTTTTATTGTAAGTAAAAGGGAAGAAGATGTAAAAAAAATATATTACCATATTTAATTTTATGATGTAAAAAATCTTTTTAAAATTTAATATATATATAATATATATATAGCGTTGTGTTGTTGTGTATGTATGGTGTGAATTAGTCTGTGTAGGTTTATTAACGGAATCCTTCTCGCTAGATGTTTCATATATAGGAATGTCCCATTTTTATTGACACGTGTCTCATATGAAGAGTGTTTCACTTGTGAGGTGTGGAAGAAAGCCTTACTTATGAGGTGTGGAATGACTGCGAGGTATGGAATACGTGGTTTGTGACTATGAATGTCTTTTTATTAAGAATATTATACGTTTAAGCAAAAACTTTATATATATATTATATATAATTAGTTATAATATAGTATATATAAATTATTATGATTATATTATATATATATATATATATATCTATATTATTATATTAATATATATATATATATTATATATAGTAAGTATTAGTGAGTAATTAAAAGGGAACGTTATATGGTATATATGATATATATATTATATATAATATAGTATATATTATGTTAATAGTTATATAGTAATATTATATAATAGTAAATAATAATATATATTTATATATATATTATATATAATATATTATATATTAATATATATTATATATAACATCTTACGTTTTGTATGAAAATAAAAATAATATATTTTTGAAATAAATCCCTTAATATACGTTAGCTCAATCGGTTAAAGCCAAAGGGCAATAGGCAAGACGTAAAATGGTTACGATCTTAATCCAACATATCGTTTTTAAATATTGAAGTTTATATGATAAATAGATATATTTTATTAGTCTGTTATGTTCAAAAATTTATCTTTATATAATATATATATATATATATATATATATATATATAGTAATATATATAATATATATATAGTCATATCGAGAGAGTAGATCAACAAATATTTCGGAATAAAAAGGACCATGAAAGTAAATGAGGTTATAGAAAACGAGGATGCGAACCAGCGAAAAAAAAAAAACGGTCCGACGTGGTGCGTGCGGTGAGGCTCGGTGCGGTGCGGTGCTGCGCGGTTCGGCGGGCGTGTAATCGTGACGGGGCCTTGGCTGCATAGTCGAAAACGCGTTGGTAGAACTCTCGAAACGCCCCCAGCCCTTACGGGGGGCAATGAGGGGAAATTCCGCGGAAAAAATAAAAAAAAAAAAAAAAAAATTAAATTAAATATCTAAAAAATAAAACAAAAAAAAAATATATTAAATTTGAGATGGTGGAGTGTGATGGCCAAGACTAATTAAGATTTAAATAAGAAAAACTTCTACAAAAATATCCACTACTGATTAAGCGATTGTGCTCATCGCTGGCCATGTTGTCATCAAGACCGAAATGACTCCCCTAATACGTGTACTCTAACAAATCAATTCCTCAGTTCACTTTACTCAATATGTTCAACATATTCAACCAAATACAGTACTATAGTATATTATGAGAGTAATATATCTTCACTACAACACTCAATAAATTAAATTCCCCTACAGTTTTACTAGTTAAGCTTATCTAATTTTATACCCTTATTCCTCTATTAATTTAGTAGGTGACTTTTTATATTGCTTCTAGAGACTATAGTCTTTAAGAACTTAGGAATGGATATTTATATATACGTTTATGGATATACAAAGACATTGAATTTATTAATTTTCCTGTTATCTGATATACATTATTCTAATTATGTTCTATACATATATATCATTATATACTATTTTTTATTAGATATATATATATATATATATATATATATAGTATATATATATATTATTAAAAAATTAATTTTTTAAAAAAATATTTTTTATTTTATATATATAGGGAAATCAGAGGAGTTTTATATAACCATATGACTTCTACTTTAATTCTAATCTAATAAATATAAAATTGAGTTGTGTTCTATCTTTACCTTATTAAGTTATATTTTTTATTATTACTTTTTCGATCATCTTTAACGTGCTAATTATTTTATAATGTGTTCTATTTTTATATTACTATAAGTCGGAGCAATATTAATTATGAATGTTATTATTAATTAATGTTATTTATTATTAATTATTATTATTATTATGTTATATTTTATTTTCCTAGAATTCTATAACCTATGAATCAGAATTTATTATTATTATTTTATTATTTATTACTATTATCTATTATTTAAATTTTGTGTAGATATTGAAGTGAAATGAAATTATGAATGTTATATATTATTATGTTATTTATTATTATATATTATTATTATTATTATTATTATTTATTATTCATGACACGTATTGTGTGACCTGGAGAATAAAAGTGAAGATCCCGAGAAGGTATTGTATTAAAACTAAACTTTTAGTTTAATTTTTACCTAAACTTGACCTTTTTAAAAGAGAGGAGTAGAGAGAGAGAGAGAGAGAGAGAAGAGAGAGAGAGAAGAGAGAGTAGAGAGAGAGAGAGAAGAGAGAGATCGAAAGAGAAAAAACATTGAGAAAATGTTTGCATACTTGCATAATCCTGGTGTTCTGTGAGCAATTTTTCAGTAACCAGAAAGCAATAGATTTAAAGAATATTTTTTTGTTATATTTTGAAAAAGGGAGTGATAAGTACGATATATTGAATATATAACACAATAATTTGAAAAGAAGAACAATTATTTCAAGCTCTAAAGTACTCTTTAATTAAAATATTAGTTTTAAATGATATAAAAAAATTCCGGAAATAATCCTTCAAGTATAACAGAATATATAGTACACATATAAGAGGGACTCTTTTGAGAATGAATATTTTTATGGTTATTACAATAATCTAGTAGATGTAGTATAATATATCTATACTTACTATTATTCGTATGATTATTATTATACTTATACGGATTTGAATATACTTGTATAGTATAATATGATTATAAACTACTAGTATATTAGTATATTATATTTAATATATAAAAATATATAATAGATATATATTATAAAGGTATATATTTTACTTATATGTTATA
>JABUQX010032938.1:0-13340 GCA_015478945.1 Trachelipus rathkii
CATGCATGAAAAAAAAGAATTCCTATAATCTCAAGAACTGTATAGGCAAAAATTAGTAAAGAAATCTAAATAAGATTTTATTAAATTTCTACCATACCAGGAAGATCAGCCTCTAGCAAAAGAAACTGAGCCTATGGTTGACAAAGAGTAGATGGATTTTACACAATCTAATAGGAAACTTGTCCAAACTCAGCAATATAGAGAGACTGAGGTATTAGACTCTACTGTAATATTTTAAAAGATCAGATTACATGGAATGAACTCGTCAAATCATGTTATTGATGGGGAGAAAAGTTGCTCAAAGCAGCTACGATCGAGATAATAATTGGTCATCTTGAAGTGATCAACGATCTCTCTCGTGATCTGGCAAGAAGGCTCCTGTAGCAGGATGGAATCAGGAATCAAACAACAACTTCAGAAAATTAATTGTTCTCGAGAGAAAGACTTATTAATCCAGAATAAAGAAGATAGCTGCATATATATAAAATTACCAATATCTGCCTATGAGCCTGAGCCAAAGTACTGTCTGGTCACTCTCTTTAGCAAGTCGGAATAGTGGATGTAACACGAAGAATAAATGAATCAGAGTGGGGCCAAAAAATGAAGTAATTACGATTCAAGTGTCAAGCGCACTTAGAATTACGAAAAAAAAAACCATACAGGTAAGCAAGAATTACCTCGCTTCAAAATGGATTAGTTCTAATTATTTATTGTAATTTTTTACAGTGAGTGATCATAGTATATTAGTATCCTGCGTAACTCTCTAAACAGGTTTGAGATTATATATAAATAAACCACTTAAGGGGTGGGTTCACGTAAAATAAGTTGTTGGTAGGTGATACACACTTGCTATTGTTTTTAGAACTTGTAATTTAAAATAAGTTATTATTAATTTTTGTATTAAAAAATAAAAACGATTTCACTTGACACATTTTTTGTTTTTATATCAACTGCAGTGTTGCTGTACATTTTTTTTTTTATATACACCGAGAGAATTCTATGGATCTGTGTATCTCATGTATTAACCTGCTTCATTCTAGGTTGACAGACATAGGGTTTGAGGCGAGCTAATGGAAGCCGGTCGAGAGAATTAAAATATTGTTAACTTGATATGATAACAGCCCATACAGTTAGCCGCAAGAGCAAAGTGCGTTTTTGTCGAGTTGCCTCAAACGTTATAACAACTACAATTAATAAATTAGGGTTCCACACACTTCAAAAACATAATATATAAAATATTGGGTGATGCATTAAGAACATTTACCACATCTTACGATAAACCTATAGTATACAAAAATATCTCTCCGACCACGAAAACCATAGCGACCACCATTTAATACGTATGGCAACTAAGACTTAAACAAGAGAGTATTATGAGAGTGTTTCAAAATATATAATCTAAACAAAACACGAATAGGTTTATCAAGCTACTATTTCCTTTTTGTGATAGATGTATAATATCCAGAATAACTTATGGTTAAAGCGGTTAAAAAAGTTAATATGGTTAAAATCATTAGACTGTATGCTGCAGCTGTCACACAGGAAATTATAAAATGAAGATCACGCGAATCCATCAATGATCAGAACGAATAAAGGTATTCAAGAATTTTAGGTAAAGAGTTTTATCAAAATATTAAGTGTACGTGAGAGTGACGATAGTTACTCTAACAAAACACATTTTCAAGATTATATTAAAAGGGCGGCTATATGTGTGAATATGGACGTCACGACGTATTATAAACGAAAGAATGCATCGGTATTTTACGATAGATGAATACAATTTAAAATAATATATATCGTATATGATCTAAAGACGCTGTAGCCTCTATAACTCGGTCTCATCATAAAGAATCAACTTTAAAGAATGGCGAGCCCTTATATTCGAGATGATTGAAGCACAAAATACCCTTTTGTCACCTAAAAACATTAGCTATCAACCAAAGGAAAAATAAAAGATAACACAGGCATTAAAGTAGATTATTATGTGAGAGTATCCAGAGCTGATGAAAATTTCAGAAAATGGTATGAAGCTGATGGTCGAGAGAGGTTTTTAAAGTAGATACTATCAGAGAATTTCCTAGAGACAGGTTAAAATTATACTATCTAGAGGATTTAGACGGAGAAAAAAATAAAAGGAGGATTCTATATAACAAAAATACAGAAAATATTCGATTTGATCCTAAGAGTCACGAGTACAAAATAGAAAAAATATTAGGATCTAAAGGGAAAGTAAAAATAGAAAAGTCATCTTGTAATGGGTAGGTTACCTGTGATAGCTTTAACAGTTATAGAGTTGTAAGAGTGCTGACGCGAAATTAAGTAAACACTGATCAATTACGTTTGTGAACATGGGAGTGAAGATCATTCTATTTAACGTTACCGGTTAATTACGCGGCTTGTATGTTGGACTTAAAGTCGCTCTCGGAAAAATAAAATATCATACTTTACAACTGAGGTTATTGAGGTCTATAAAATCGAGCGACGAAATGTACGAAGTTGGAGGGTATGCGAAATGATATGGAGAGCGCTCGAGAGAAAATGGCCGATCTCAACAATATGCATTTTTCCTAAATAATGGTAGAGTTATATTTTGCTAGTGTACACATCATACCTCTGATATAAGCGCTCAAATTTAGAAACCTTAAGAATGTATAAGAGATGTCGAGCTATAATGAACTGTATCCATTCACAGCCAATACCAGTGTAAACAAAACTAGGTCGAACTAGTGCATATCACCGTGAAGAGAAGCTCCATAAGTGTAAAACACTAACTCGTAAATAAGTTGTACGACTGAAACTCTGTAAATACATCGACCCTCTCGGACGAAAGATCATTTCTCAAGGGTAATTTAATTCGAGTGCCCCTCATGCAGCTTCTATGGATCTACATCCTGTTATAATGATTATCAGACTATACCACTCAATTATTGAACCTATAGACTTTTGATTTCGAGAAATGGATGAACAAAGCGTTAAAAAATATTGATAAGATAGGATTTTTTGTGCGATCTCGCGTCCTGTATGAGAATAGATAAATATATTAGAGAGGTGCACCCTCTGCTTTTATAGAATGTTAGAAGCGTTTGACTTATGTTAAAAATGTATTAAAAATTAAAGCTAAAATGGACATTATCGTACATGATAGGAAATGAATAAGTTTCATGAAAAATATTTCATAAGTCCGGAGTCTTTTACAATCGTTAGCTGATGTGTTTCAGTTGCCCGCCTTAAATAAAAAATTTACAACAAGCTCATTTGTAATAGAAATTTCGTGGTTAACTTTGTTAAAAAATCGTTGAAGTGTCGTTCGGCGAAGATAACGAGTGTTAAAAACATCTAAAACTATATACTTATGTGTATATATTCTTGTAGAGATAGATATTTATTTACTTTTCTATTCAGAACCAGAGACAATAGGAGTGTTTTCGTTGTGAGAGTGTCATTGCTAGCGTGTGTAGTTCCTCAGATTATTGAGAAATAAATGAGAAAAATACACCACACACAAAACAAAAAAAAATTATAAAGGGAGAAGTATCCTTTTCTTATAAATAGGATCTATATCCCGTTATATACCTAACGGAATGGAAGAATGATAAAATGTCTCTGAAAAATGAACACCGGAGAAGTTCATATACATTTTATAGTATGTCATGCTTCAAGGATTTTCAAGATATCAGTATATGAGCCTATGTTTATAACAATAAAAATATTAAACCATGCAGAGTATGTAGGGGATACTAAAGCCTCTTTGTTAAGAGGTAGTATTTTTTGCGTCATTTCCTAGAGGTAATAGATTATATAGCTTTCCTTAAATGTTCACTGTTACTTACCGTTGAGTAACGATCCAACTGAGTTCGATTCGTTTTTATATAAGAGACGTTGAAGGTAACCCATACCCATTCCACAACTGGGAAGAAGTGTTAAAGTACACATTAGAACATGAAGCTCCGTTAAATAATAATCATATAATAATTATATGGATAGAGAAGAGTCTTCAGGGCTCACAAATGAATGCAAAGAGGTATATGGTTAGTGGATTTTTTGGCTTCGCTGTTCATTGACGTGCTATCTCTTTGTTTAAAATCACAGGAGGTAAATACCTATCGCTTTAAAGAGAAGCAAGCTAAGACAAGGTTAAGACTGATAATCATTCCGAAGATATGATCATGGGTGGTACTCCGTCGAATAGCCGATGCTCTCTGATGAAGATGTCTAGACGTGATTTACAAGGCCCCAAACACGAAAAAATAAGGGACGTAGATGCATGTGAGAGGTGTATCGGATCGAGCCGTAAAACCTATAAAGGAGGTAAGTACGGAGGAAAGGACATTATTAGAAAAAGTGTTTTGATGTGTTTGCATCGTCTCAATAAATCGATGATAAAGTGGTAACATTTTTACATAAATCAGTGACGAGCCTGTAACTATTTCATATTAATATAGAAGATGAGTGTATTATACACACAGAATCTCTCCTCCATTCCATACGTCGGCAATCTGGTAAAACCAGCTATAGATAGCATTTACCTCACAGTCCCTCCCAGCCAGACTGTTGTAAAAGAGTGAATAGGATCTCTTCTCACGTGAACTCTCCAGACAGATTCAAGCGTGAGTGAAGTCCATTTATATAGTATTAATTTAACCGTCCTATACGCACGGTGAATCACAAATCCATGATGTACTCCCACGGATGGAAAATACGCTTGGCAAATGATGAGCGCACATAGATGTGACTCGGAGAATGTGTTTTTTTATATCTGATCAGACATAAGTTAGTAAACGAAGATTGTTCAGATCTCACAGGAACCGATCACGTAGTGTACTTCCGAAGAACACAAAGTCTCAACAATAAGAGTTTACAATCAACTAGAGGTGTTTTAATGAAACATTTATATTAGAATCAGCTGCAAGTTACCAAGATGAAGATATTTTGAAACTTTACTAAATTATTCTTATAGATGCGAGGAGTCTCATCTGCAATCTGATGGCGGATAGTTGACAATTTAAAAGATGTACGAGAAACATGGAACCAGTACGCTGCTAAAGTCTACTAAAAATAAACGTTATGAATATATGGACGTTGTGAAACGGTGATATATTTCTCTCCATTGAAAAGACTTATCACATCAGTGGGAACACCTGCATCAGTTAACTAGATCTACCCTGAATTTGCTCTTAATGTTAACTAAGCGCTGTTTTAGCCAGCAATCCTAAGCTCCAAAGCCTATCTTTTAAATTATTGACTGTTATCTTATATGTAGTAAAGTGAAATTATCTCTATTAAACATATGGAAAATAGAGAATCTCTTTGACCGATACAGCAAATTTCCAATCAAGAGAATTGAGACAAAATTATTTACTTTACCCAAGTGTTTATCGAGTATTAATATACCTAACATCGTCAATTGTAGCTTACCTCAGAAGGTAATAATAAGAATTGTAGAACACGAATGCTTATTCTGGAAACTATGGAAGGTCTGCCTTTAAATTACCAATTTCGGACTTAAAAGGTATTCAGTTTACCGTGAATGGTCTAACCGTACTAGTCGTTTATGAGAAATGATATATGAAGACTCAGCATTCTCAATGTTCGCGTCCTTTTTTACGATTTATTTGCTAATACTGTATTTTGCAGCGTAACGGTATAAGGATGTAAGAATCTCAAGACTATTATGCCGGAAAACAGTAAATGATTATATGCATACGATCTGTGTGACTGCTGATCTGTGCAGCTTGTAATGCTTATCATCCTCAAATATCCTATAGAAAAGGAACTTAGGGGTTGGTCTCAAATGTTGGACAAAGTTAGACATTCTGCAATCTCGAGTTATTTCTGGTTATCTGGAAACATCCTGCAAATCATCGAGATTGACAGGAGGTAACGATATAAAAAGATCTTGAATTAATTGAAGCAGAATGAAGAAGAAATATCTAAACGCCTTCGAAACTGCAAAGAAAGGTTATTAGGTGTATTCGCCTGTAGAGAACTTGGTTCTGTGAAATTGGATAGCCTCGAGCTCTGGTCTTAATCTTCAACCACTCTCTCCTCAGGGATGTTTCGGCAATGGACACTGGATAGCCGTGTATAAAGAATAAAAATAATGTTGTATATTTCCTTGACTCTCTACATTTAGATTTCATGTTTAGTAATATAGTTATGTAACAAATACATTTATTTAAAATATTAGATAATGTTCTCCAAATATGTGAGGCAGAGGTTAAGACCTTATGTTTTCCTTTACAACCTATCAGGTCTAATTTATTTGGTGTATACTGTTTTTATTTCATTATATGTTTTTCAAATAATGTTTCTTATCCTAATGATTTCATAATATATATTTTGATTCTAAAATTTTTATTATATGTTATCATTCTTGTATTATGTGTTTTCACTTATGTTATAACCGAACTGCTTTAAAACTAAAAACTTTTGTTTTTCTTTCTCCTACATATTAAACGCAATTAGGACTGTATTTATACTATAAAGAAAAATATAATCTTGAATAAACTACGTCAATAGATCAACTCAGATGCAATAGATCATTAGATCATAGCAATAGTATGAGGGTGGTGGGAGGGGAGTTTGATTACGATTTACTGATTTAAGTAATGGTAAAACATTAACCTCCTAATTTAATAAAAAATATGACCTATAGTATCATATAGCAGTTCTAATAGTATCTAATTTATGATCATTATGATGTGCTAGAAGGGTGGGGAGAGGGCAGCTTTGATTTAACTGAGAGATTTACTGATTAAGGTATGTAAAAAACATAGCAAGGTTTTATATAAAAAAATGACTGGTGAATCAAATAATCAATAGTCACGGAGATGGACAGAAGGGTGGTTGGATGGTGGTTTGATTTACTGATAGTACATGATTTAAGGGTATGTAAACAGATATATACGTATTATTAACTGTTATTCAACATCATCGCTAGATAACTAGGTACTGAATAATATTTTTTTAGTAAACAAAAAATAGATAATTAAAAAAAATAAAATAAATAAAAAATAATAAATTTTTGAAAAAATTAAGTTGAAAACAAAAGGTCACTCGTAAAAGCTAAAAAAAAAAAATTTATAAAATTTATTTAAAAGAAAACTGAACACGTTTGAGCGTTCCTCTATATGAGGCGGTGGTTTCGCGCCGTGAGTAGATTGCGCCTGCGGGCTGCAAAACATGCCAACCCGGCCAATGACTGTCGGAATATCTTCTCGGCAGGGAGAGGTCATCATACTCATCTATATTCCATAAATTATATGAGCCTTTAATAAACATATATTTTTTTGATTATACCATAATAATTGTTTTATTATATACAAAACTTATTTAACTAACTCAGCAAACCTATGAGCACCGTGGTAGTCAAGCACCGGTTTGAGTCTCCGAATTCCAAATCCGGTTCAGTAATCCTTATACGTTACTCATTCCTCTCTCATATATACTATCTTCCAATTTCAGCCTTCTACGATCATTTCAATTTTAGGGTCCAGTAACCCCCCCCTTAATGGGGGCATGCCACGTAACCATCGTCTACTGACGAGGTATATCGTCACCCCCTATTGAGGGTTGTATAATTTTGAGGGAGATACATTGTTTGATTAAATATCACTATCCGTTACCAGGTGTTGGTTGGAGCGGTTGCAGTTGCGATAATAATAATAATAATAAATTAATGACATAAATAATTAATAATATATAAATAATTAATATATCATAATAATGAATAATAATAATAAATAATCAATAATAATAATGAAAAAATATTAAATAATAATAAATAATATAATAATAATTAATAATGATAATAATACCTTATAAGAAGTGGCATAACCAAGTTTTCACGGCTTCTACGGTCAATATCTCGAGGTTTGCGGGCCAGGCCTATCCCACTCTTATGGTATGTTGCATGGCCACGTAACGCTCGTCTCTCGACGAGGTATACGTCACCCCCAAGGGGGGTGTCAGTTGAGCAGAGATATACCATGTCTAAACTCTATCCGTTATACATAGTGAGCGCGGTGCCGGTGCAGTGTCGTGGGAGCCATCTTAAAAAGGGGGGGGCGGTGAGCAATATGTCACATACGTCATAAAATATAATATTCGTATTATTAAACATTTACGAGTTTTTAATCGTTTACTTATTCTTGGTTCAGTTTCCAAGATGGTCAAAGAGTTTTTTTCCCCCTCTATTTTTAGTTTTATTTTTTTTATTATTCTTGATGAACTTGTTTATGAAAAAACAACACGTTTTTTTGTCAGGTTGCTAGGGTGTGTACCAGAATAATGCAAAAAAAGGCTAAAAAATGCTAACATATTAGACATTTACCGAGAATTTTTCGTACTAAATAGTCTTAGGCCACCCTGCGAGTAAATACATCTTTGACTCCTATATTAGTTATTAGCTATATTAATATGTATATATAATTAGTATGTATATATGATACTATGTGATATATTATGTATATTAGTATTTTAAATTCCTTAATGTAAAAATTGTATGATAATAATATGTAATGATTTATTAGATATCTGGATATAATAAAAGAAAATTGTTCATATAATATAATATATACTAATATATAAACTAATATATATTATATATATATATATATATATATATATATAATAATACTATATTAATAATATATATATATATATATATATTAATTATAAATATATATATATAAATATAATATTAATATTATATATATAATATATATATATATAAATATACTATATATAATATATGCTGCATACTACCGGGTAACCATTTTTTTTTTTTATTTTTTTTATTTTTAATATTATTTTTTTTTTTTTTTTTTCTGTTTTTTCTTTTTTTACAGATTGAACTTAGTCGCGAATAATAGGACTAATAATTTAGAGAATATCCGGCGAACCGGTACTGGTTTGTTTCTAGTAATGATCTCACATATTCAAAATTATCTTATGTTTAAACAACCTTTATATATATATATTATATATATATATACATTATATATATATTATATAGTAGTATATTATTATATATAATATATATAATTAATATATATATTAATTAATATATATAATATATATATATATATTAATAATTATAATTATATATTATATATATATATATATATATATATATATATAATATATATATTATATAATATATTAATCAATATATAATATATATATATATATTATATATATCATATAATATATCATATATATATTATATATAATATATATATATATAAATTATAGTATATAATATAATATATATATATTATATATATATATAATATATATATATATATATAAATATATATATTATAATATATATATATTATTATTAATATATATATATATAATATATATAATATATATTCAATAAACGTTTTCATTTAAATTGCATAATAAACATACTCACTCTTTTATTTTACAAGTATATTACTAAATACTATTAAATTAAAAAAAATTTAAGCGAAACATTCAAACCTTCAGAACTGGCAGTGAAACGCTAACTCGATCCTCCTTGGCCTAGTATCTTCATTGAGAGAGAGAGAGACGAGAGAGCAGAAGCAGAGAGAGAGAGAGAGAGAGAGAGAAGAGGAGAGAGAAGAGAGCAGAGAGAGCAGAGAGATGAGAGAGGAAAGAGAGGTGTCTGACAATCAACTGAGGCCACGATTAAGGAGAGAGAGAGAGAGATACAGGAAGAGAGAGAGCTGTTTCTGAATGTGTGGTTGATAGAAGAAAGAGAGCGAGAGAGATATTTACTAATGTGTGTGTGTGTGTGAGAAAGAGAAGAGAAGTATGTGATATGTCTTCGTTCTGTGTGTTATGTGTGTGAGTAGACGGAGCAGAGTACTCGTCTTCATTAGAGACTGAAAGATGTAGAGTCTTCAGAAGTGAGAGAGAGTGAGAGTAGTGTTTCTGTGTGCTGTGTGTGTGTGTGAGTTGTGTGTGTGTTTGAGTGTGTGTGTGTAGGTGTGTTTGTGTGCGTGTGTGTGCTGTTGTTGTAATAGATTATATCGCATGCCTCGAACAAAATAAGTGCGGTTGCTGAAGCCTACCTTATAAATCGTAAATTTTTTTTAAAATGAAATTTGGTTTTAGATTATTAATTTTATGCAATAAAATGTAGACAATCAAGCAAATTCACACTTGTACTGAGGAGATAGTAACAGAGATTACTATTTTTTCAAAAGATTCTAAAGAAGGTGTTATTTCAGAAGTTGGGAATAAATATTTTAACTAACTATCCAATTTTTACCACTAATCTCAGTCACTTTGTAGCTACTCAACATGATCTTAGAAAACTACTAAAAAAGCTCAAACAAAAAAGTTAAAGTAATGGTTAACAATAGTCTCATTCAGGTGATAGAATAGTTCCATACATTATACATTTCATTTGAAAGAGAGCTTGATTTGGTATGCAAGTTCAGTTCCAAAACTAAATTAAAATCTACTTACTGAAATTTTTTTTATCATCATTGCAAATGCAAATTGAAGCTTTAAAACCATTTCAGTAAATAATCAAAAGATTAGATGATACGACGTTACAGCAGATGTGACCTCACTGCTGTAACCAATAAGAACAGTGCTATCTAGAACAATGGATATCTCAAATATGTAATAAGTCATGTTCTAATCAGTGATTTGTTGCAACAAAATTACTCAAATGAAAGAAGCACTTCTAGAAATGAATTGGATATGATATTTGACTTATTAGAAGCTAAAGATATTTTCACAGTACCCACTTTCTTGGATCCACTCCGCAAATCCAAGTTTCAATGCCAGATGCTTATTTTTTTATTTAAAATAGTAATAATAATAATAATAATAATAATAATAATAATAATAATAATAATAATAATAATAATAATAATAATAATAATAATAATAATAATAATAATAATAATAAATAATAATAATAATAATAATAATAATAATAATAATAATAAGAGAGAGAGATAATAAGAATACATGCAGATAATAGTAATGAATAAATAATGTAATAATAATAAATAATAATAGTAATCAATAATAATAATAATAATCATAATTAATAATAATAATAATAATAATATAATAATAATAATAATAAAATATAATAAAATTAAAAAAAGGAAATATTAATAATAAGTATAAATAAATAAAAATATAATAATAAATCGTAATCATAATCAATAATTAATAATAATATGAAATAAATGATAATATAATATAATAATAAGAATACATAATATAATATAATAATAATATAATAATAGATAATAATATATATAATAATAATAATAATAATAAGGTATAATAATAGATGAATAATAATAATAATCAATAATATAATAAATAACCGTGATTAACTCTTTATGGTGTATGCAGACAATTTGTAATTATTTTCCCACAGCACTCAT
This sequence comes from Trachelipus rathkii, assembly GCA_015478945.1. NCBI lineage: Eukaryota > Metazoa > Arthropoda > Malacostraca > Isopoda > Trachelipodidae > Trachelipus > Trachelipus rathkii. The sequence continues at coordinate 11,409 of JABUQX010032938.1, forward strand.
TTGTTCGAATACCACGTAAAACAATAATAATAAGTTATTTTTCTAATAATAAATCCATAAAAATTCAACATAAATTCAAAAGAACCAAAAAGCCAAGCCCAAGTAATTCAACAGGTTCGCCAATATATTATATATAATATATATATATCATTATATATATAATATATATATATATATAATATATATATATAATAATATTATATATATATATATAATTATATATATTATATATTATATATAGTATCATAGTATATATATATATATATATATATACATATATATACGTTATATTTATATGGCGCATTTTCTGTTAAATACACATGCATCTGTGATTGTTTTTTTTAATTATTAATGTTACTTTTTCCATATTTGTTGAATATACGATACTAACAATTTAATTTTAAGTAAGAAAAAGATGATCATTTTATGCATCGGAATGGAGAACGTGTATTCGGGGAATAATATGAGGGAAAAACAAATTGTGTTTTCGGGGTATTTTAATCGAGAAATCAGTAAGACTTGACTCAGTAATTTTGGACTAAGTAATTTTGAACTCAGTAATGACTTTAACTTAGTAAAAGTACGACGCCAGCGAAAAAAACGAGTTGAAAATGAAATATTATATATATATATATATATACAAATATACGTATATTAATCTAACTATATTATATTATGAGATTAATTAATATATATAATAGTAGTATAGTAATTATAAGTATTATATCTATTATATATATATATATTTATTAGTATTGTTGTTGGATATATAAGAAGAATTTGATAGAAAGCATATATATAATAATAAAGGAATGGAGTCTATGGTTATAGATATGGAAGTTGGGCTATAGTAGCGTTTGTTATTGAGAAAACTATTATTATATATCGTATATATATATACCTGTCCAATAATTAGCAGGCTAATCCGCTAATTATCATGTGTAACTTAACCTAACCTTTCATGTTAACCTAACCTAAACTAAACCTAACCTATCGTAAACTAGACTAACCTACATGTTGGATGCCATAAAATAAAATTACCTATACCTAATCTGCGCAACCAGGGCTCGGCGGAGGTCCGTAAAAAGATTTTCGACTCCGACTTTGGAGAGTGCCTATAATTTTCATTGATTTTCGGACTCCGACTCTCGCATCTTTATCCTCTGAAAGCAAAGTGTTGTGTTGACTCCGAGCGTCCGAGCAGGTCTGAAATTTCAGGAAGTGTTCGAGTGCATGGACTCAGATTGTGCTGTTACAGATTTGGATCGCAAGTTAACATTATATTGTTGCTTGATCAATACAATTTTTTTTCGGTCTGTTTGGCTTTTGAAGAAATAAAAAAATGATACCACTTTTCGTTCCAATGATAATCTTCTCCCAATGTTATACGGTAAAGTACCATAAAGAATAGAGAGCATGCAAAGGCGCAGCACATGGACAAACAAATAATATTTCCACTTTCGGAAACAGAATTGAAAATAACGTTATTGATAATGCAAATTATTTTATTTTTATATTATAAAACAGCCATTATAGAATTACAAAGTCCATAATATTTTCAGTTTCATAATAATATATAATTATAATATAATAAATATAATATGAGATATAATAATAATAATAATAATAATAATAATATGATATATAAGTAATTATATAAATTTATAGTAAATATAATAATAGATAGGCCATTGAAGATATCGCTTATGAACATAAACAATAAGATTTCTGACAAATTGAAAAGAATTGGACGTTAAATTTAGGATATATTATTATATCATATATAGTATATATACTATTACTATATAGTATTATCTATTTATATATGACTATAATTGAATGTATATATATTATACTATATATACTATATATATATAATATTATTTATATATATATAATGGTATATGATATAATCATATTATCGCATAGTTA
>JABUQX010032939.1:2500-5000 GCA_015478945.1 Trachelipus rathkii
TGTCCAAAATCATAAAATTTCTGTACATTTTCACCTATTACATCATTTAAAACTTTCAAAAAACTGTTACAGATATTAAGTGAAGTGTAACCGTCACATACTGCATGATGGAATGTGAACAATACATTGCTCCTGATGGTATTGATTTCTTTTACAGTTTCATCATTGGTAATATAAGTAGCACGCCAAAGTGGTCCTATAGCCGAATCAAAACTTGTATGCACCTCATTTTCAAGTACTTCGGAAGGCAACTGATTCTTCAAAACCTATGAAAAATAAATTAAAAATTACTAAATTATACAAATATTTCTAATAACTTTGTAATGGATTAATTATTATTATTATTCATTAAATTGTATGAAAAAATCACATTTTTTATCTAAATAAGCGTGAAATAAATCGAAATGCAATCGTAGTTCTTCTCTGTTATATTTAAGCTTTTTGAGTTACATTTTAACGTTGTTTAGGACAATTTTTTGCTGTGATTAGGGAATAGGAAATTAGAAATTTAAAATCGAAAGTATTTTCTTCGTCTTCAATAAGTTAAATGAGTGATATTGATATTATTAATGAACTGATTGAAAAGACACCATTTTCTCGACTTCCATATGAAGATAAGCTTAAAATTGTGAAAATTGTCTGATAAGTACTCTGAATAATGAAACTCCTAAAATGAATGAGTGATGTGTTTTATATATGCATTTATGAATTCGATTTATTGGGACATAATCTTATTGGCAATATAAATCTTTACTCCCTTTAAAAAAATTCTTTTATTTTTTTTTGTTTAAGATTTTCATTTTTCTAATTTAATGTTTTTTTTTATTATTATAATATTATAAAATAAATTTTTTTAATAAATTATACTTCATTATGTACTTTTAATTTCGATATCTATAAAAAATTCTTGTTTACTGTAAAACTGAAATTTATAAGCTTTTGTGGAAAATCGCAATCACTATAAAAATATAGCATATCTGATTTATTTTGTAATTGTTGTTTTATTATCAAAAGTATTCATTTGTTCTAATTTTATTCCGCTGACAAGATAATTTTCACGAAAAAATATTTTTGTTTCCAAACTTTCTGCATCATTCGCTTAATTAAATTTTGTATAAATCATATCAAATAATAAGACAGTTTTTTTTTTAATATAATATTTGTATTAAGCATTATTATAGTTAATATCAATTTATTATTTACAAGTATTTGTATTTTTGAATTCAAATTAATGGTTTTCTTCAGGTAATGTTCCTGATTTTAAAAACCTTTTAGAACCCTATTTCATTTATCTATAATTTTCACACTCATCGTATATTGAGAACGTATTTTTTTATATACGTCATCTTATTTGACAGATATGTATGCTTTAAAGCATTGCATTAAATTAAATATTTTTATTTCAATTCCTACCAAAAGGCAAACAACTACTCTTGGTCTATTTTTATTCCATTTTGCTGAATAGATTTTCTAATGATTAATGTTAAGTCTTATATTTTTATTAATTCTTTCTTGGAACATTCACATTTTGTTCGATCAGCTTGCATTCATTGTTTTTTTTTTGGATGTTTCTGGCTTGGTGTTTACGCATAAATTTTATAAAGGTTTTTCTTATTCGCTATTTCGTTTCCTTGTTTTTATTCGTTTTCTTTTATTTTGTTTATTTCATTTTAATTCTTCTATTATCCCATAGATGGAACATAAAATTGAGTTGACTCTATCCTTTTCGTTCATTTAATTGCGAATGGATAATTTTTCTTTCAATCAGAATTCAATCTCTGGGAGTAAGATCCTCCGTTTGACCCTATTAATTTTCCTATTGGTCACTCTTTAGAATTTTACTTTTGTTGAGGATTAAGGCGTTTCTCCTTTAGGATTCATTTCCAGATACTTGGTTCATCTCCTTTGTAACTTTGTAGTTGACCTCCAAAAATAACATGAAATAATCTGGGTTCTTCTGATAATTCCGTGCATTTCTAGCATTGCCTATTCCTCAAGTTCTAAAAACTGAAAGAAATTATTAGCTCTGCGATTTAAATTTTCACAAATGATATTTCTTCAAATCTTAGAACCTAAAATTTAAAAATCTGTCTCATCCGAGTTTAGAGCCACCTTCATTAACCATGTAAACTTTTGCAACTCTTCTACCAAACAATAAGAAAATTGGCTGTACCCCAACGCTGACCTGTCAAATTTATTAATGAATGATAGCAATTCGTTTGCGAAAACTTTTGTTGGCGGAAGTCATTAAAAACTATGGGCACATACTTTTAGATTTACATTGCACTAAGTATCAACTAAAAAGTATTATATTCACTTACATAATACCGAATAATATTAAAAAAAACAAAAAAACAAATGATGGTTAGTTTAATTCCTGTCCTTTTTGTCGTTTATTACTTCCAAAGTTTCGCATTTCCAGGTTGATAAAGAAACATCAAAAATCCTTTATACAATGCTAATCCATCTCTCTAGTAAATGGAAATTTGAAATTAGTTTT
>JABUQX010032939.1:7500-15000 GCA_015478945.1 Trachelipus rathkii
AAAGAGTATAGTGGAATCTTCATGGCATAATGAATGAAAGCTTGAGATTGGTATCTGTTTGTAAAGTATGGCGATTCTGGTAAAGGAGAAATGGAAGACTGTCCTGGGAAGGTACGAAATATAGGCAGTAAGGAAGAAAACTGTCAAGGGGTGTGGTTTTGATGACTTCAAAAAGATGTAGGTATTTTTGGTGGATAGTAGTGTAATGCAGTTAAGGAATAGTCAGGTAATTGAGGTATGAGTGAGAAGTTGAAAGAATTGCTGTTAATTCACAGTATAGACGGAGTATGTGACATGAATCAAGAAATGAAGGTGACCTATCGATTTACTAGATAGGGAAAATGTATGACAAGCTTGTGTGTTAGGGTTTAAGTTGTTTCCGAAAGATTGGAGGAGATCAGCAATAGTATACCCTTATATAAGGTAAAAGAAGATAATGGGAACTGTAGAAACCACAGGAAATTAGTTATTGAAATGTTTTAAGGGAAGAATATATTTGAATTATTTTGGTTGAATAGAGGGTTTCGTGTGCCTGAGTGTTTATTGCGATATGATATTGATTGCATTATTTTGTCATGTTTCAGAGGGTATGTTGTAGGATTGTATATCCAATATTTTTTACATTGAAATAAAATATGTGTGATTAAAATAAGAGATAGAGTATGATACAATAATGTTCTTTGAGGTTTTATAAACTGCAACTTAGGCTTATGACAGGATTATATTGAATCTTCTATGTCATAATGTTAGTGATTAGGATATCTCAAGTGGAATTCAAAAGTAATGAACGTCATAGTGAGTGCGTGTGTAACGTATAAATTGAGTGAAAAGAATCTGGTTAAATATAATAGCGATAAGGGTAGGGCTATTTATGGTGGATATTTTATATTGTTATATGGATAGGAGTGTGATGAAAAGAATTTTATAGAATGTGTTAAGGGGAATGCTAGACTGATTGAATTGGAAGATGAAGAGTTGTTGCCGCTGCTTACTTGAACGACATGGGCGATTTGAGTTTGTGTAGCGAATCTGAAAAAATTTGAGAGGATTGATGATTGCAATTTGCCGAGCGTATATATAGGAGAAGAGGTTTGAAGGTAAATGTCGAAAATAGTAATGTGATGGTAATGATCAATTGAATGCAACGTATCTGAAGTATAAATGATCTTAGGCCATATATTGTATGAAAAGGGAACGGATGATGCAGAAAGTTATGAATGTACGGAAATGTGCAACGGTACTATTAAATCCTTAGAGCTAATCGCAGAAGGCAACTTACGTTTTTGAGTGAACTAGGGTTTGCATGATGGTATTTGTTACCTGTGTTAAATGTATTTTGTATGAAAAATGGTTTAGAAATTAAAGTATATGTTCTGACAAGGCAGTCTCTTTTCTGATGGATATATCATAGGAATGTTAGGTGTGGAGAGAGAATTGATAAAAATTATGGAATTCATATACGTTGTGTTAGATTAGGTTGTGTAGCGTTGAAATAAGCATGATAAGAGAAAAAAATGAGAGTGCTTTTTGGTCATATTGTAAAATTCTGTGGGAGATAGTCGGTTAGCTCTATAGCGGATGTTATATTGTGTGTGTGCTTGGAACTACCGACGCTGAGAGACAGAGAAAAGTGAATTAAGTAGGATATAAGGAATAATGTTAATGATAAGTTTTAGTTTGGTAGAGCGAAAAATTAAGGTGCTTATAGTATGGAATCTGCGGCGGGGTTGTGTGGGATTAAATGTTGTGGAATCCTGACCCAAGGACTTGAACCCTTCTAATTTGACGAGTTATGCTACATGTGGTGGTCTGTTGTTGTATTCGTGATAGAGGTCTTGGCGTGAGGTTTTTGGCTGCGATTTGACTTCGCGTACTTAATGGATATGAGGGGAGGGTATAAGTGGCTTTCTTTTGACTGATGTAAGATTCTTTCTATTTTCCCAATCCTGGGGACGAAGAGTAGCATAAAGGACAGTTGCTCATTTACACTAACATAATACATACATAATCATAACATACATGACTACATACATACAATAACAACATTCATTACATTACAACATACGATACATTAACATACATACAACATACATACTAACATACATACATACATACATACATACATGACATACATACATACAACACAAAATTAGCTACATAATACACTTACATACTATACATACATACATACATACATTACATACACACAAACACACATAAATATATGATATATATTATATTATATATATAAAATAATATATTATATATTATAATATACTATATATTTATAGTATAATATATATATATATTATATATATATATATATATATATATACATATATACTATATAATAATCTATATAATAATACATAATGGTGAACAGAAGAAGTTACCTCATAGATATCTCGAAAACTAAGATAGAGTACAAGAAAACTGATCACATATATGGAATCAGCGTATGAAATTGATAGAAAATTCAAAAAAAAGAAAAAATTTTTCTTTTTTTTTTTAATTTTTATTTTATATCTCCTAAAACTACGAATAGGTAGATTAGAAATACTAATAACATATATGAAAATCAAAGCGTAAAAATCTTGTTAGGGGGCTAGAGCGACGGTGGACAGAGGGGGGGACCTTTCATACCCCGGAGGGGATGGGCGGAACCTCCGCGATCACCCAAATACCAAGAGTGGGGTTCCGGAGACCCCCCGAGGGGGGAAATAGTCCTATCCCGTCGTCCCCCAGGAGGCGAGAGACCCCGACTCCTGCCACCTTTGCGGTTTACCCTTGGGTGTATTTCGTTTGTTAAAAAAAAAAAAAATAATCTTTTTAAATCATTTTCATATGCTGATCTAAATAATGTTATTAGTTTTACTTGTACCATCGAGTTTGGAAAATATAAAAAAAAAATAAAAAAAAAAGTAAACATTTTTTTTTTTTGCATTTATTTCCATACAAATTTCATACCCTGATTCAATATATGTCTAATCAGTTTTCTTGTAGCCTATCTTTAGTTTTCGAGATATCATGCGGGTAGACTTCTTTAGTTCACCTATATATATATATAATATATATATATATATATTATTATATATAATAATATATATATATATTATATAATATCTAATATATATAATATATATAATATATATATATAATAATAATATATATAATTATATATATAATATATATAATATATATTTATATATATATAATATAATATATATATATATATATAATATATAAATATATATAGTATAATATATATATATATATTATATATATATATATATATTATATATAAATATAATAATATATATATAATATAATATATATATATTTTTTTTTCTCAGCTAAATTTTTTGAAAAGATCAACTTACCCAAAATTGTGATAAATTAACCCTATCTATTGGTAGCGTAAACCTAGCTAAATGAGGGTCATAACCCAATTGACTTTAAATGAAAATTTAGTTTTGCTTCAAATTAAAATGAAATGACTTTGCTTTGTCAAATTTCAGCAAATTTATTTGAGAAATCTCTTTTCCCTTTACTGCTATGTTTTATTTTAACATTTTATGCCACAAGAACGTTTTAGGCTTATAATGAAGTTATTTTTAACTTGAACCCTACGTAATACGCGTGCATGAAACTATAACATCTTTTGAAAGAATATCGGTCTAAAAATGTTTTTTTCTCAGGATTATCCTTTTAACTGTTTCTAATGTTTTTATTCATTGGTATATATATTAACAACCCAATTTGTGCATATTTTCTGTGTAGTCATGATTCAACGAAATGCGCATTTCTTGTTTAAAGAAAGCATTTTTTGTGGATCTTCCATATAACTCTCCCAAGGAATACAAATTGTCTATTTAAAATTCGTGCATTGATCAACATTATTAATTCTAAAAAGTTTATTAACGAACAAAAAGATAACTAATCCTGAAAGATAACTATATAAAACAATAGTTTTAATATATTATAGTAAATATAAATATATACATAATAAATATCTTTACCAATTATCGACTCCTGAGGCAGCAAAAACTCCACCCTTCATTACTCTTCCATTTTAAAAAGACATCTAATAACCACTGATTAATATGAAAGGGCATTTGGAAACTTCACTTTGATCTTTTCTCTAATTTCTAATTAGGGTAAGGAGGACATGGATATTTTCAATGCCTCAAAAGCTCAAATTCTTTATCCCTCTCTACTACCCGATAATAATTTTCCATAACCAACACATAAACAACTATAACAACAAAATCTCGAACTTAGAATCAAATTTGTCTTAAATTCTAAGCGCTTCCTTCCTCGTGATCTTTCTTTGAAGATCATCCACATTAATTCTCTTCAAACAGGCTTCTAAGACTCATTGAGATTCGAGTGCTTTGGGACCATTAAATTTTTACAATACCCAATCGCTTGATCTTATTCGTGGTCGCCGCGGCTTGGTGTTGGAATAACCCTGACACTATTTTGGGGTAGTTCCACTCACACAGCCTCTCCTTTTAAATTGGAAGATTGAGGACTAGTCTTGTTTATTCATGCACTCTCCTTCTCTACCCAAACTACTCAGTCTCTTCCAAATCAGTCATTGTTTTGCATCACTCCAAGTATAAAAAAGAACATCAACGCACTGTTACTTACTGAACTCTCCTATAGCATAATAAGAAGGACCCTTAAAACGTCTTCTTTCAACCATACGCTTATCATCTTCTATCTTCAACTCTGTACCCCAGTCTTAGCCGCCTGTAGTAGCAGCCAGCAGTAGTAATTCTTAATAGTAATTTGTTGCATCTAAACCTAATAAGTTTTCTTATAGCTTCGCAATAATTTCCATGTGACATTATCTATATTATTATTATATATTCATTATTATTATTATTATTATTATTTAATTCTATTATTATATATATATATTATTATTTTATTTATTATATTATTATTCTTAATTTTATTATTATTATAATTATTAATATTATGGTATATTATTATTATTAATTATATTATTATTATTATTATTATTATAATATTAATTTTTTATTTTTTATTATTATTATTTTTGTTATTATTTATGTATTAGTATTATTAATATTATTATTATTATTCACATTTTATTATTTCAAAGATATTATGGTTTTATTATTTTTTCTAAAATGTTATCAATAAATTAATTTATTAATTATTTGTTATTAATTATTATTATTATTATTATATTATTATTGATTATATTTATTATTATTATTATTATTATTATTATAATATTATTATTATTATTATTATGTATTAATTTATTATTATCATTATTATAATTATTATCAATTGAACGATGATTATTATTATTATTAATTATTATTATATTAGATTATATTATTCATTATATTATTATTATTTATTTATTATTCATTATTATTATTATTATTATTATTATTAATATTATTAAGTAATAAATATTATAAATATATTTCGTATTTGTTAATTAAATTAATGAAGGAACAAACAATTTTAGATGCAAAATTTTAAAAACAATTTTCATTTTCATCCGATTTTGATAAACTAAACTTCAAATAAATATCTCGACCAATCATCTCTTAAATCTGGAATAAAATGAAATATCTCTCGTGTTAAAAAGAAAATTTTTTCCTTAATTCTCCACTTGTTCACGATGAACAGCGTCGATTTGTTAAATAACTTTTATTTTATATTCAAAAATATATTCTGATAACAGACCGTTGGATTATTCCAGTGGAAAAATTAATTGAAACGAACGAAAAATATTATTCAGATTTTGGAAGTGTTCCTAATTTGTTTACATTTTTATAGAGAGTTAAGTAGAAGCATTTTCTTTTGATTTCACACAACGAAAGAATTTCAAATGACAAAAGATTCTCAAAATTTTAAAATATTACTCTGGACAACTTTTTGATAGGTTATTTGGCTTGTAATGATAAGTTATCTGGGAGTATATCTTAGGTAATGTCATGACTTGCAGTGTGTATGTTTCATTTACAATAGTATTTTCTAATATCAAAAATTTTGCAGAAATAATTAGCGTTGAAAAACTTTCTATTTCGCAAAAAAAGAATAAAAAAGGAAAAAAAACAATAAAAAAATAATTGATGTTTTTCAATGCCAAGGTTTCATAATAAATTTGAATTGCTGTGAAGCAATATCAACTACGAAGCCAAAATAAAATCAAATTGTCTAAACACTTACAAAATTATAAATTACAGTATACAAAAAAATTGAAATATATTTTTCTTAAATTCTTTGTGTCTAATTTCAAACTAACCTTTAAAAAAAAATATAACGCATTATAATGTTAATATGTAATTAAGGGTTACATGTCTTCCTCTATGATACAATTCATAAAGCCACAAAAAAAGAAATTGGTTTTGTTTACTTATGGCAATTTATTTCTGAAAAAATTTGTAAAAAAGTGTAAATAACATTCCAATACTTCAAAATAACGAAAAAAAACCCCGTGCCAGAAAAATAAGAACAAACTACTAATTTTTTTTTCCTTTAGATTATTGTATTAGAAGAATTAAATTAAATTTTTTATTTTATTTTTATTATTCCACATCAATCTGTGGAATGATATTTTGTATAAATTAATTACAGTTGACACTCAAAGTAGGCACTCAATTAACACTGGAACTAAATGGATTAGAGACAAAAAAACACTCGAAAATTGAAGTTTTTGAACTCGCTAAATTGAAACTTTGTCCTTTTGTTTTATATAATTAGATAAAATAATTGAATAATTAGAATCCAAATATCACATTTCGATAGATCTTTTCCAAGAAGAGGTGTGACATTTTTGTGCTACATATTTCATTGGTACCAAGTAACGCATACACTCTAAAAAATAAATATGGTAAAGATCCGGTAAAATAAACCGGACAAATCGGCCTATTTTTACGGTAAAATTTTAAAGAACACAAACCGGACAATTTTTCTTACCGGAAAAGTTGGCCGATTTGTCCGGTCTTCAATTTACCAGTTTTTTGATCACTACTATTTTCTTACAGTTTTTTTTGACCACTACTATTTTTACCTGATCGACCAACTAAAGTACAATATATATAATTATATAAATTATTATATATATATATATAATTATATATATATATATAATATATATATATATATATTATAATATATATATATATATATATATTATAATATATATATAATATATATATTATTATATAAATTATATATAATATTATATATATATATATATATATACTATCTCGCTCGTGCAAAATCTTGAAATAAGCAAATCAATATATAATAATATATATATATAATATATATATATATAATATATAATATATAAGTATATATAGTATATATATATAAATATATATTAATATATATATATATATATATAATATAATAATAATATATATGTATAAAAAATAACTGAAAAATAAATATAATATTCATAATTTTATCAACTGAAGATGATATATCTACTTTTGTTGT
>JABUQX010032939.1:20000-40000 GCA_015478945.1 Trachelipus rathkii
CAACTTTCCTACTACACTCTGCATCAATCCGTTTCCTTCTCATTCAACACATACCATAAATATTTTAAGCTCAGACACTTGCTCCAGCCTTGCTGCAACATATCTAACATTAACTTCACCTGAGGACTATTGTCCTCATCTCACGAACTCATAGACCTTACCTTAATCACGTTTACTTTCAAACCCCTCCTTTTAACATACCCTGCCAAATCCTTCTACCAATTAATCCTTTCAAACTCTCTTCAGACTCGCCCCATGAACCAAATCATCCGCATATCCATAGGTAGGAGCACCCGTCCACTCCTTCTCCATTCTCCATCATTCTAACACATTTCCTGCCATCCCCACCTCGAATTCTTTCATAACCCTATCCATATACACATTAAATACCAAGGAACTAACAAACAACACAACCCTGTCTTACGCCGCTATTAATCCTAAACCAATCACCATTGACACGATTTATTCTTAAGCACGCTTCACTATCGTCATACATTTTTTGATCCATTCAGAAGCCTATCCAACCAAAGCACCCCTAGTATCACTAATACCCGTGCCATAATATGCTGTCCCTATTTATACTCTATCATAGCGCCTGTTGTAAATCCATAAAACATAAATATAATTTTTATACTTCTTCTCCCTCATTTTCTCATCATTTGTTTCAATTTATAAGATTTGATCCACATCATCCTCTACACTCCTAAACCGCAACCGTTGTTCTTCAGCCAATCAGTTCCTCAGTCACTTCGACGCACTCTTTCGACCAAAATACCAGCATATTACTTCCCTACAACACTCAATATAAACTTATTCCCCTATATTAATTTCTACATTTCCCTTATTCTCCTTACCCTTATAGTTCAAGGGTACTCACTTTACCGCGTCCTCCTCCAAATCCCTTGGAACTATACCCTCCATAATAAACGCTTTATTTATTAGACAACTTCCAAATCCAATCAATCACCATCGTCGCCTCTGCCGCTCTTGATCATCTCACTAGTAATTTCATCTATTCTACCTGCAGATTTTACCATTCTTCAACTTTCTTCACCCTACCCAATTTATCCTCCTTACTAATTAACCATCACTTCCATAAATACCTATTTCCTTCTTGCACCTAAAACACATCACTTCACGTCACACCCACCTCATCATTACTTGTTATATATTGTGCAGATTTTCAGTGGTTCTTTCCAACAGCTCCCCTCACATTCCTATTTCATAAGTTACATAAAGCAACATCCTAATCATAATTCTAAGCAGATTCCCCTTCTTTTCTCTTCTTAACCTTTCGCGCTTCCTTCCAGAAAGAGCTTCCTAATTTCTCTTTTGTAAGTCCCCATTCATCTCCTTCCAAACTGTTTCATGTTACCTCTGTTTTCTCCTACGTATACACCTTTAGTATTTCTTTTTTCCTCCTTATATACGCATCAATCAATCTTTTTTGGAAACTTATCAATTTGCTTAGTACATCAACACGGCTTCTTTTTAACCTTAACCGCTTTCAATCACGCTCTTCATTCCACCATTCTGCGTTAACATCTTACTTCCTTACTTTAGCCACACTCCACTGACAATTCCTTTGCAGCAACTATAACAATGCTTTCCTTCATTGCCCCAGATTTTGTTCCAAATATAAACTTGTTCACATTCAATCGATTTATCCTAAATCGCAAAGCCGCCCCTGCCCCCTTTTTCTTACAGTACTTATCTTAGTTCTCTTGCTCACTTAAACTTCTCCTCTAACTTTGTATAACCTACTTCCTTTCGTTATCACCTTCCTCTCCATCCAAGCCCCCAACTAACGTTAATTTTACATAGAACAACATAATGATCCGATAATCCGCATTCCTAAACCCTCACTGATTTTAGAACATGCCAACACAATACTTCAAGCATCTCCTCTTCACACAACACAAAAATCAATCATACTTTTCACTTCGATACTGATCTCTCTACCTCGCACCAACTCTAGTACAAATATCTTATGATACTCTTTGGTTTTAAAAGAAATGTATACTTACACACATACCTCTCTCTTCACAGAAATCAATCACTTTCCTACCACTCTCATTTTTCCCCCCACCCCAAAACCACCTGTTCTACCATCCCATTTTTTGATCACCTACTCTCAACCATTTCATGGTCCCCCAAACCTATCAAATCTGAAGCTCCCTACTGCACACACCATCCAGAACCATATTCAAATTATTCCCAAATACATAATCGACTCTCTTCAACGTTTCTCCATCAGATTGACCATACGTTACAACCACACATACACCTTGACCTTATTTCAAACTTAAATTTAAAGAAACCATTAGATTCTATCGGACTCACAACACAATATATGACAAAATTCTACCTATGCTTTGTACCACAGGTCCTCATTCAAAATTGCAAATGCTCTTCTCTCCCTCTCTCATTCTCTGCCACACCAGCACGCACACATTTCACATTTCACATCACACCACGCAATTTCATCCTTTTTCCTTTCATCTTTGTTTCAGTCGACAGCGAGGCAAATCAAATTTGCCCCTTTCTAAATACATCCATCAACCTTCTCCTCTTCTCCTCAACATTTAATTCCTCTGACATTCCATGTACCCATACGATTAAATACAATTTCGCCGAAATTTAGAGGGTCGTTTACGGCGATCACGACATCTCCGAGGCATGCATCCAGGCCATTTTCCTAGCAAGAGATAGGGGGTAGTGGGCAGCCAACCCAACTAACCACCGCCCTTAGTCGAGCTTCTACGACACGACAGGAGCATACGATGTGGGAATTCTTTCTCCCCCGCACACAGGGATATTGAGTAGTAGGGGATGTATTCTGTAAGGTGTTATCTAGAAATGGGGTGTGTACTTTAATCATGTGTATTATTATTATGTGGATAAATGGTGGTTAGTAATATATATATCTATATAATATAATAATAATATATATATATTATATATATATATATATATATATATATATATATAATATATTATATATATATATATTATATAAATATATATATTTATATATATATAATAGTATATGAAAGGAAGAAGCTAAAGAACAGTGTTGAAAGTATGTGGGTACGGGAGAAAGTTGTTAGAATGTTGGAGAATACCCCCATGGAAGGGAGTGGATGAGTGCCACTGCTTATTATAATGCGGATGATTTGGTTTTGTGTGTGCGCATCTGAAGAGTTTGAGAGTGATATGAAGAAGGTTTGGCAAGGATGTGTAAAAGGAGGGTTTTGAAAGTAATCGTAGAATAGAGGAGTAAAGGTTATGGTTGTGAGTTGAGGGACAGATTCCACTGTGTGAAGTCATATTAGATGGAGAGCAAACTTGGAGACAAGTACTCAGTTTCAATAATTTGTGATAAATACGTGGGGAATGTGAAAGGGAACCAAATGAATGCAGAGTGGTAATTATGAAAGTTGTGAAAAAAATGGTGTGAGGTTGCTGGTTTGCAATTAAGATCGCTTGGTGGATGTTGAAGGGACTAAGTCTTTAGTGCGCTAAGGTCTTAATGAGGGTATGTTGCTACTCTTGTGTTTAATGTAATAGTAGTTGAAACTACTGGTCTGGAATATAGAAGGCTAATGATGATCAAAAGTACAAAGTGTTCAGATAGACAAACTCAGGGGCGTTTTAGGTGTGAGAAGTAATTGATAAAAGAGGAATGAAACGTATTAGAGAGTTGTATGGCGTGAAGAGAAAGGAGTAAATGAGGAGAATAAATAGAGTAACAGTTGAGATGGTTTGGTGTCGATGATAGTCAGGTTGGTTAAGCGAATGTTATAGTGGTTGATTGTGTTTGGGAATCGACAGGCTGGGAGACAGAACGAAAGGTAGATTGAGTTCAAGTAAAGGACAATGCTGGAGGAGAGAATGCTAGTTTGGCCAGAGGCGAGATGAAGAAAGTGCTATAATACGAAGTGAATGGCGGGTTTTGTGAGGGAGTATGCGTCGGGCCACGTCAGCGGATAAACCTACACATTGACGATCCGTACGCAGTCCCAGTGAATGCTCTAGGGTGGATTTTTTCTGACTGCGACGAGTTTCAGTGAAAGGTAATAAAGGCGGTGGGGTGGGGCTGGCTGGTCTTTTCGACTTGCGGGTCCTATTTTCTACTAGTTTTCTTTGTCCAGTGCACTGTTACGCGACCTTACCCCAATCTTATGGAAGAAGAATTAGTTAATATAATATTATATATATATATATATATATATAATTATATATATATATAATATATATTTATATATATAATATATATATATATATATATAATATATATATATATATATATATATATGTTTCGTTATATGGTATATATATTTAATATATTATATTATACTGTAGTTTTGGTTGAAAGAGCACGTCGAATGACAGAATCTGATATATGCAGAACAAGGTGCTTGTAGGAAAGGCAGAGGTTGTGTAGATCAAATATTCACGGTGAAGCAAATGAGTGAGAAAATGAAAGAAAAAGAAGAATCTGTTTTTGGGTTTTATGGACTTGCCACAGACGTATTACAAAATTAATAGGAATGCTCTTTGGCAAGCGCTAATGATAAAATTTTCTTCAGATTTCTTAATTCCAGTTAAATTAAGCTTTATACAGCTACATGAATTGATATCACTATAAATTTCATTATTATAATATTAATAATAAGAAAACTGATTTATGGAAAGGTTACTTTAAAATGTTGTCAAAATATGAAAACAAGATCCTAAACTAATTATTTTTAACAAACTTACTGCTTTTGAATGAAGTAAATATGCCGGAATAGTTTCCAATTCGTAACTTGCTCTTGAATCATTAGTCACCAATAGTGCATGAAGTAATTTATCCATTTGCAATTTATTTATTGTACTGAAATGTTCATACTTAAAATCCTGCAAAATATATTATATATATATATATATATATATATATTATATATATATATATATATATATATATATATTTAAATATTATATATATTATATATATAATATAATAATATATATATTATATATATATATATATATATATATAAATATATATAATATATATATATATATATATTAAAGTTGACACCTCACGGGCATTGCCCTATTCAAGGAGGGGAACTCACTAGATATTTGCTATCTAGAATCTGCCGGACATGGAATTGAATCCTAGCCCTACGTCTCGCGTCTTGGACGCGCTACCGTTTGAGCCACGGTATTTATGAAGATAAATATGTTCTTCGTTCTGTCAAACTTCCAGTTATTTAAGAGTAGGCAGATCTACTCTACTTTTTAATTTCTAACGTAGTTGTGTCAGTAGAGTAAAATAATTCAATGCAGTTATAAAAGATATTACATCTCTCTATCTAACTATCTTGTCCCATTACATCCCCAGATTGGGGTGGGCTGTTAACATGCAAGGAAAAAGAACAGTTAAACAAAATATGACTAAAGTAAAAAAAGAAGGTCCTCACGCCTTCCCCTTACATACTTAAAAAGCTTTATACACCGCGACATTCAATCATTATGGTGACTCGTTAGTGTCGGGGTTCATCCCCTTGGCCAGGCCTACAACTAAACCTGCTCACAAAGTCACGTCATACATTCCTATTTGCACCATTCATCTCACTCGCACCAAATCATATTATTTTCATTCAAACACTCTCACTGACTCATTCCAATTTTTCTTCAGTCTCCCAGCCAGTCGATTTCCTACACACTCACCACTATACAACCGCTTAACCAACTGACATTCATTCATCCTTTCCATATGACAAAACCACTTCAATACACTCATTTATGCTCTTATTCACGCCTTTCGTCACACCACACAGCTCCCTATGTTAATCAATTCTACTTATACCTATTACACCCCTAAGGTTATCCATCTGAACAGGCTGCACCTTAGATCTATACTTTTATTCCACACTATAGCTTCACAACTATACATTAGCACCGGCACCAACAGACCCTCATGCAAGACCCTAATACACTCAAGACTTAATCACCTTGCATTCTCCAGGGATTTAATCATTCTAGCCACCTTCCTACCACTCACCACTTTCCTATTGCCTCAGTATAATCTGTTCCTTTTTCGTCCAACATATAACCTAGATATTTAAACTCCGTTACTTGTTCCAAATGTGCACCATCCAACATGACTTCACACCTTGGACTTTCCTCCTCTACCATCATCACCTCACTTTTATTAACATATACTTTCAACCTCCCTCCTTTTACATACACAGCCAAACTCCTCTACCAAACCTCTAAGACTCTTCAGATTCACTACACAAGATCAATTCATCTGCATACGTATGCAGGGTACCATCCATTCTCTACCATTTTTCAATAGCCTAACACCTTCCTGTGCCAGCCCTACATAAAATTCTTTCATCACCCCATCCAAATACAAAATAAATAGCAATGAAGACCTAACATATCCCTGTCTCACTCCACTATTAATATTGAACCACTCTCTATCCACCCATTTATTCTTACACAAGCTTTACTGTCAACATACATACTTTTAATTTCATTTGAAAGGCTACCACCCACACCATACTTCATTAACAACTGCCAAAGAGCATCCTTATTAATTCTGCTGTTAACAAGCCAAAGAGCATCCATATTAATTCTGTCATACGCCTGTTTCAAGTCCATATAACCCAAATACAATTTTTTCTTCTTCTCTTTTGTATATTTTCTCACACATTTGCTTGAATATAAAGATTAGATCTACACATCCTCTACCATTCCTGAATGCCCTTTCTCTTCATCATTCAACCCCATTTAGATAATATACAAAATGATATTCAAAGAGTTAAATTTGGGATTATTTCAAAAGAGTTAAAGATTATGGAATATAAGAAGAAAGATTGCATGATATTTATTTCTCATAGTTGCTGTCGATAAAAAAGAAAAAAATTTGTAATTAAGATAATTTTGTTACATTGGAGAGTTACGGAATGAAAATTTTAGATTAGAGAATAAAAATATTTTAATTGGTGAAATCATAAATTATAAAGAATGCTCTGGATAAATTGCATCTCCATGTAGGTTTCTTACATAAAAATATGGTTTACTCATTTAAAAAAGAGGCTACCTAAATGAGGAAGAGACCTTGGTTTTTGAAAACAAAAATTAAAAAGCATATCATTTTATTTAAATGTTTATATTTACATGCATTAAATAAGTGAACGTTTCTTCTTGGCTTATGAACTTTTAAATTTTAATTCACATTTTTCCATTTGTAAAGAAACTACAGTGAATGTTTATTTACTTTTTTTCACTTTGCTATTGAAAAGTTTTAATTAATAGTTATATGTTACTAGTCAGGAAATTTTTACCATTATAATTATTTATCTTACATGAAGAAAAGTTAAAGCATCTTCAACATTTTTAAAATGTTCCTTTCTTCCTTTCTCCCTTTCTCTTCTGCTATTTTACGGTATTTTTCGCACTACTATATTTGATTAAATTATTTTTGATAATATATATAATATATATATATATATATATATATATATATATTATATTTATATATCTATATATCACATATATATATATATATATATATAGTATATATATATCATATATATATATATATTTTATTAAGATATATATATATAAACATAGATCTAGATAAAACACTAGGTTTCAAGAAAGAAGACAAAAATTCACATTGAAGTAAATGAGTGAGAAAAGGACAGAAAAAGAATTTATATTTGGGTTTTATGGATTTGCAACAGGCGTATGACAGAATTAATAGATATGCTCTTTATCAAGTGTTAATGATGTATGATGATGCTGGTAGGTTACTGAATTATATTAAAAGTATATATGCTAACAGTAAAGCATGTGTAAGAATAAATGGAGTGGAGTAAATGGTTCAGCATTAAAAGTGGAGTGATAAAGGGATGTGTCATGTCGCCATATCTGTTTAGTATACATATGGATGGGGTGATGAAAGAATTTAAGGGAGGGCTTGTAGGAGAGGGTGTTAGAATGATAGAGAAAGGTAGAGAATGGAGGATACACCCTCCTTATTTTATGCGGATGATTTGGTTTTGTGTGGTGAAACTGAAGGGAGTCTTAGAAGTTTGACCGGGTGTGTAAAAGAAGGGGATTGAAAGTAAATGTAGAAAAAAATAAGGTTATGGTTGTAGGGGAAGAAAGACCAAGGTGTGAAATTATGTTGGATGGTACACAGTTGAAACAAGTATCTGAGTTTAAATATTTTGGATGAAAAGGGAACTGAGGAAGCTGTGCGTAATAGGAAAGTAGCGAGTGACAGGAAGGTGATAGGACCGATTGAATCTCTGGTGAATGTTAGAGGATTAAGTGTTGAGAGTGCTAGCCTAAGATCTTGCAAGAGGATATGCTGTTGCCGGTGCTAACGTATGGTAGTGAAGCTATAGTGTAGAATAGAAGGCACAGATCTAATGTGCAGGCTGTTCAGATGGATAAATTAATTAAGGGGTATATTAGCCATTAGGTGTGACGAAGATTGGTAAAATGAGGAAATAACGTATTAAGGAGATATGTAGCTTTACAAAGGGAGTAAATGGGAGAATAAGTGAGAATGTATTGAGATGGTTTGGTCATGTGGAAAGGATGGATGGAAGTAGGTTGGTCAAAAGGTTGCATAGAGGCGGGTGTGTTGGGAACCGATCAGTTGGAAGACCAAAGAAGTGGAATGAGTCGGTGGAAGAATGCAAGCAGGATATGAAGGAATGTTGACTTGGTGCGAGCGACAAGAATGGTTCATAATAGGAATGAATTGCGTGGTTTTGTGAAGGTGCGGGGCTGTGAGCCTGGCCCAGGGAATGAACCTCACTTTTGACGACCTACCACAGTGGGTAACTATAACGAGATATGAAGCTGCAAGGTTCGATTGAATGGTATTGGGGAGGGGCTTTCCTTTTCGACTTAGGTCAATTCTTCTACTTTACTGTATGTTTTTGAGGATAATAACACCTCCCCCCCATTCTGGAGAGACGTGTTGTGTGTGTAAATTTTGAAATTGACACAAATGAAATATACATAAATCCAAAAAAAAAAATAATTAATTTTATTTCCATAAATATATATATAAAAAAACATGATATTTTCTGTCTACATATTTTGGAAATGAAAAATTTCCACTTTCAAAAAAATAATTTAAATTTCTTCGCTTAAAACAAAAATAAATTTGCTAAAACGAAGTTAAATTAGTTAATAATGCTTATTCCATATCATAAAAGATATAAAACTACAGTTCACACATGTAGTCCTGCTGCAGCAGATTTATTTATAAGTTTTTACCAATTTATTCCATGTAATAAAAGGTATAAAACTACAATTCACATATGTAGTACTGCTGCAGCAGATTTATTTGTAGTAAGTTTTAAGCAATTTGCACAAAGTTTACATAATAAATAATATAATAATAATAATAATAATTAATAATTAATATAATAATAATAATAATAATAATTAATAATAATAATAATATAATAATAATGATATATAATTATAATTATTATTATTATTTTATTATTGTAAACTTTGTGCAAATTGCTTAAAACTTACTACAAATAAATCTGCTGCAGCAGTACTACATATGTGAATTGTAGTTTTATACCTTTTATTACATGGAATAAATTGGTAAAAACTTATAAATAAATCTGCTGCAGCAGGACTACATGTGTGAACTGTAGTTTTATATCTTTTATGATATGGAATAAGCATTATTAACTAATTTAACTTCGTTTTAGCAAATTTATTTTTGTTTTAAGCGAAGAAATTTAAATTATTTTTTTGAAAGTGGAAATTTTTCATTTCCAAAATATGTAGACAGAAAATATCATGTTTTTTTTATATATATATTTATGGAATAAAATTAAATAGATTTTTATTTGGATTTATGTATTATTTCATTTGTGTCATTTCATTTACACACACACACACGTCTCTCCAGAATGGGGGGGAGGTGTTATTATCCTCAAAAACATACAGTAAAGTAGAAGAATTGACCTAAGTCGAAAAGGAAAGCCCCTCCCCAATACCATTCAATCGAACCTTGCAGCTTCATATCTCGTTATAGTTACCCACTGTGGTAGGTCGTCAAAAGTGAGGTTCATTCCCTGGGCCAGGCTCACAGCCCCGCACCTTCACAAAACCACGCAATTCATTCCTATTATGAACCATTCTTGTCGCTCGCACCAAGTCAACATTCCTTCATATCCTGCTTGCATTCTTCCACCGACTCATTCCACTTCTTTGGTCTTCCAACTGATCGGTTCCCAACACACCCGCCTCTATGCAACCTTTTGACCAACCTACTTCCATCCATCCTTTCCACATGACCAAACCATCTCAATACATTCTCACTTATTCTCCCATTTACTCCCTTTGTAAAGCTACATATCTCCTTAATACGTTATTTCCTCATTTTACCAATCTTCGTCACACCTAATGGCTAATATACCCCTTAATTAATTTATCCATCTGAACAGCCTGCACATTAGATCTGTGCCTTCTATTCTACACTATAGCTTCACTACCATACGTTAGCACCGGCAACAGCATATCCTCTTGCAAGATCTTAGGCTAGCACTCTCAACACTTAATCCTCTAACATTCACCAGAGATTCAATCGGTCCTATCACCTTCCTGTCACTCGCTACTTTCCTATTACGCACAGCTTCCTCAGTTCCCTTTTCATCCAAAATATTTAAACTCAGATACTTGTTTCAACTGTGTACCATCCAACATAATTTCACACCTTGGTCTTTCTTCCCCTACAACCATAACCTTATTTTTTTCTACATTTACTTTCAATCCCCTTCTTTTACACACCCGGTCAAACTTCTAAGACTCCCTTCAGTTTCACCACACAAAACCAAATCATCCGCATAAAATAAGGAGGGTGTATCCTCCATTCTCTACCTTTCTCTATCATTCTAACACCCTCTCCTACAAGCCCTCCCTTAAATTCTTTCATCACCCCATCCATATGTATACTAAACAGATATGGCGACATGACACATCCCTTTATCACTCCACTTTTAATGCTGAACCATTTACTCCACTCCATTTATTCTTACACATGCTTTACTGTTAGCATATATACTTTTAATATAATTCAGTAACCTACCAGCATCATCATACATCATTAACACTTGATAAAGAGCATATCTATTAATTCTGTCATACGCCTGTTGCAAATCCATAAAACCCAAATATAAATTCTTTTTCTGTCCTTTTCTCACTCATTTACTTCAATGTGAATTTTTGTATGCAACCTATTATATATATATATATATATATATATATATATATATATATATATATATATATATATATATATATATATATATATAATAGGGTTTACTTATGTCTCGCTTGGCTGATAGAAGACGAGTTAGGAAAAGAAGAGAAAGGATAAAGGAAGAGCAATCACATTTTAAAAATGTTGAAGATGCTTTAACTTTTCTTCATGTAAGTAAATAATTATAATGTAAAAATTCCTGACAGTAACTATAACTATTAATTAAAACTTTTCAATAGCAAAGTGAAATGAAGTAAATAAACATTCACTCGTAGTTTCTTTACAAATGGAAAAATGTGAATTAAAATTTAAAAGTTCATAAGCCAAGAAGAAACGTTCACTTATTTAATGCATGTAAATATAAACATTTAAATAAAATGATATGCTTTTTAATTTTTGTTTTCAAAAACTAAGGTCTCTTCCTCATTTAGGTAGCCTCTTTTTTAAATTATTAAACCATATTTTTGTTCAAGAAACCTACATGGAAATGCAATTTATCCAGAGCATTCCTTATAATTTATGATTTCACCAATTAAAATATTTTTATTCTCTAAAGTAAAATTTTCTTTCCGTAACTCTCCAATGTAACAAAATTATCTTAATTACATACTTTTTTTTTATCGACAACAACTATGAGAAATAAATATCGTGCAATCTTTCTTCTTATATTCCATAATCTTTAACTCTTTTGAAATAATCCCAAATTTAACTCTTTGAATATCATTTTGTATATTATCTAAATGGGGTTGAATGATGAAGAGAAAGGTGCATTCAGGAGTGGTAGAGGATGTGTAAATCTAATCTTTATATTCAAGCAAATGTATGAGAAAATATACAAAAGAGAAGAAGAGAAAATTGTATTTGGGTTATATGGACTTGAAACAGGCGTATGACAGAATTAATATAGATGCTCTTTGGCTTGTTAACGGCAGAATTAATAAGGATGCTCTTTGGCAGTTGTTAATGAAGTATGGTGTTGGTGGTAGCCTTTCGAATGAAATTAAAAGTATGCATGTTGACAGTGAAGCTTGTGTAAGAATAAATGGGTGGATAGAAAGAGGTTCAATATTAATAGTGGAGTGAGACAGGGATATGTTAGGTCTTCATTGCTATTTATTTTGTATTTGGATGGGGTGATGAAAGAATTTTATGTAGGGCTGGCACAGGAAGGTGTTTGCCTATTGAAAAATGGTAGAAAATGGATGGTACCCTGCATACGTATGCAGATGAATTGATCCTGTGTAGTGAATCTGAAGAGTCTTAGAGGTTTGGCAGAGGAGTTTGGCTGTGTACGTAAAGGGAGGGAGGTTGAAAGTATATGTTAATGAAAGTGAGGTGATGATGGTAGAGGAGGAAAGTCCAAGGTGTGAAGTCATGAAGGATAGTGCACATTTGGAATAAGTATCGGAGTTTAAATATCTAGGATATATGTTGGACGAAAAAGGAACAGATTATACTGAGGCAATAGCAAAGTGGTGAGTGGTTGGAAGGTGGCTAGAATGATTAAATCCCTGGAGAATGCAAGGTGATTAAGTCTTGAGTGTATTAGGGTCTTGCATGAGGGTCTGTTGGTGTCGGTTCTAATGTATAGTTGTGAAGCTATAGTTTGGAATAAAAGTATAGATCTAAGGTGTAGCCTGTTCAGATGGATAACCTTAGGGGTGTAATAGGTATAAGTAGAATTGATAAACATAGGGAGCTGTGTGGTGTGACGAAAGGCGTGAATAAGAGCATAAATGAGTGTATTGAAGTGGTTTTGTCATATGGAAAGGATGAATGAATGTCAGTTGGTTAAGCGGTTGTATAGTGGTGAGTGTGTATGAAATCGACTGGCTGGGAGACTGAAGAAAAATTGGAATGAGTCAGTGAGAGTGTTTGAATGAAAATAATATGATTTGGTGCGAGATGAATGGTGCAAATAGGAATGTATGACGTGACTTTGTGAGCAAGCGTAGTTGTGGGCCTGGCCAAGGGGATGAACCCCGACACTAACGAGTCACCATAATGATTGAATGTCGCGGTGTATAAAGCTTTTTAAGTATGTAAGGGGAAGGCGTGAGGACCTTCTTTTTTTACTTTAGTCATATTTTGTTTAACTGTTCTTTTTCCTTGCATGTTAACAGCCCACCCCAATCTGGGGATGTAATGGGACAAGATAGTTAGATAGAGAGATGTAATATCTTTTATAACTGCATTGAATTATTTTACTCTACTGACACAACTACGTTAGAAATTAAAAAGTAGAGTAGATCTGCCTACTCTTAAATAACTGGAAGTTTGACAGAACAAAGAACATATTTATCTTCATAAATAGCGCGTCCAAGACGCGAGGCAGGGCTAGGATTCAATTCCATGTCCGGCAGATTCTAGATAGCAAATATCTAGTGTGTTCCCCCCCTTGAATAGGGCAATGCGCGTGAGGTGTAAAATTTAAATATATATATATATATATATATATATATATATATATATATATATATAGATATATATATATATATATATATATATATATATATATATATATATATATATATATATATATATATATATATATATATATATATTTTGCAGGATTTTAAGTATGAACATTTCAGTACAATAAATAAATTGCAAATGGATAAATTACTTCATGCACTATTGGTGACTAATGATTCAAGAGCAAGTTACGAATTGGAAACTATTCCGGCATATTTACTTCATTCAAAAGCAGTAAGTTTGTTAAAAATAATTAGTTTAGGATCTTGTTTTCATATTTTGACAACATTTTAAAGTAACCTTTCCATAAATCAGTTTTCTTATTATTAATATTATAATAATGAAATTTATAGTGATATCAATTCATGTAGCTGTATAAAGCTTAATTTAACTGGAATTAAGAAATCTGAAGAAAATTTTATCATTAGCGCTTGCCAAAGAGCATTCCTATTAATTTTGTAATACGTCTTGTGGCAAGTCCATAAAACCCAAAAACAGATTCTTCTTTTTTCTTTCATTTTCTCACTCATTTTGCTTCACCGTGAATTTTGATCTACACAACCTCTTGCCTTTCCATACCAGCGCCTCGTTCTCATATATCAATTCTGTCATTCCGGACGTGCTCTTTCACCAAACTACAGTATAATATATATATATATATAAATTATATATATATATTATAATTATATATATATATATTATATATATAATATATATATATATATATATATATATATATATATATTAACTAATTCTTCTTCCATAAGATTGGGGGTAAGGTGCGTAACATGCACTGGAAAAGAAAACTAGTAGAAAAATATGACGCAAGTCGAAAAGAAAGCCCAGCCCCACCCCACCGCCCCTTTATACCTTTCACTGAGAACTCGTCGCAGTCAGAAAAATCCACCCTAGAGCTTCATGGGACTGCGACGGATCGTCAATGTGTGGTTCATTCCCTGGGGGGCCACAACCATACCCTCACAAAACCCCGCCATTCACTTCTATTATGCACCTTTCTTCTCGCCTCTGCCAAACTTACATTCCTCTCCTCCAGGCATTCCTTTACTGACTCAATCTACCTTTTCTTCTGTCTCCCAGCCTGTCGATTCCCAACACACTCACCACTATACATTCGCTTAACCAACCGACTATCATCCGACCAAACCATCTCAATGTACTCTCATTTATTCTCTCATTTACTCCTTTCTTCACACCATACAACTCTCTAATACGTTCATTCCTCATTTTATCAATTCTTCTCACACCTAAAACGCCCCTGAGTTTGTCTATCTGAACACTTTGTACTTTTGATCTATACCTCTTATTCCAGACCATAGTTTCACTACTATACATTAAAACAAGTAGCAACATACCCTCATTAAGACCTTAGCGCACTCAAGACTTAGTCCCTTCACATCCACCAAGGATTTAATTGCACCAGCCACCTTCCAACCTTTCACAACTTTCATAATACACTCTGCATCATTTGTTCCCTTTCCATCCCACGTATATCCTAAATATTTAAACTGAGATACTTGTTCCAGTTGCTCTCCATCTAATTGACTTTTCACACAGTGACTGTCCTCACTCACAACCATAAACCTTACTCTTATCTACGTTTACTTTCAAAACCCTCCTTTTACACATCCTGCCAAAACCTTCTATCAATCCTCTCAAACTCTTCAGATTCGCCACACAAAACCAAATCATCCGCATATAATAAGCAGGGCACTCTCCACTCCCTTCCATTCTCCAACATTCTAACACCTTTCCCTACCACATACTTCAACATCTTTCTTTAGCTTCCTTCCTTTCATATATATATATATATATATATATATATATATATATATATATATATATATATATATATATATATATATAATATATATATATATATTATATATATTATATATTATATATATATATATATATATATATATATATTACTAACCACCATTTATCCACATATCATATACACATGATTAAAGTACACACCCCACTTCTAGATAACATTACAGACATCCCATCACTCATATCCCTGTGTTGTGCGGGGGAGAAAGAATTTCCCACATCGTATGTCCTGCGTGTCGTAGAAGTCGACTAAGGGGCGGTGGTAGTTGGGTTGGCTGCCCACTACCACCTATCTCTTGCTAGGAATGCTGATGCATGCCTCGGAGATGGTCGTGATCGCCGTAAACGACCTTTCTAAATTTCGCGAATTGTATGAAATCGATGGGTACATGGATGTCAGAGAAATAAATGTTGAGGAGGAAGAGGAGAGAGGTGATGATGTATTTAAAAGGGCAAATTGATTTGCTCGCTGTGACTGAACAAAGATGAAAGGAAAAGGTGAAATTGAGTGGTGTGATGTGAAATGTGGCGTGCTGGTTGTGGAAGAGAATGAGAGAGGGAGAGAAGGAATTGCAATTTTGATGAGTGACCTGTTGGTACAAAGCCTTATGTAGATTTTGTGTGTGTGAGTCCTAGAATTCTAATGCGTTAAATTTAAGGTTGAAAAAAGGCAAAGGTGAGTTGTGGTCTGTGACGTATGGTCACATTCTGAGGGAAACGTTGAAGAGAGGACTTTTTTTGGATAATTTGAATGATGTTCTGGATGGGGGGAGTAGGAGCTTCAGATTGATAGTGTTGGGGGACCTCAATGGTTGGATAGGTGATCAAAAAAGGGATGGTATTAACAGGTGTTTTGGGGTGGGGGGAGGAAAATGAAGAATGGTAGGAAGGTGATTGATTTCGTGAAGAGAGAGGTATGTGTGTAAGTAATACTTTCTTTTAAACACAGAGTATCCATAAGTATACTAAGTTGGTGGAGGTAGAGATGGTATCGAAGTGAAAAGTATGATTGATTTTTTGTTGTTGGTGAGAAAGAGATGTTGAAGTATTGTTGGATGTTAAATCAGTGAGGGGTTAGGAATGGGATATCGGATCATTATGTTGTTCTATGTAAAAATTAAGTTAGTGGGGGCTTGGATGGAGGAGAAGGTGATAAGAAAAGGAAGTAGGTAAAATTAAGAGTGGAAGTTAAGTGAGCAAGAGAATAAGGATAAGTATGTAAGAGCGCTCGCTAGTAAATTCGGTTGAATGTGAACAAGTTGATACTGAACAAATTCTGGGGGCAATGAAGGAAGCCAATTGTTTAGTAGGCAAAGAAGTGTTGTGGTGTGCTAAGTAGGAAGTAAGAATGTTAACATCGAAAATGGTGGAATGAAAGGTGATGAAAGCGGTTAAAGAGTAAAAAAGAAGCGTGGTTGAATGTACTAAAAGCAAATGATGAAGTTTCCAAAGAAAGATGATTGGAATTATATAAGGAGGAAAAAAGAAATAATTACTAAAAGGTGTATACGTAGGAGAAAACAAGAGGTAAATGAACAGTTTGGAAGGAGGATGAATGAGGACATACAAAGAAATAGGAAGGACGCTCTTCTGGAAGGAAGCGCGACAAGTTAAGAATGAGAATAAGGGGAATCTGCCTAAAAATTAATGAATAGGGATGGTGCTTTGTAAACTGATGAAATGGATGTGAAGGGAGAGTGGTGGAAAAGAACACTTCGAAAATCTGCAAAATATTAACAAGTACATGAATGAAAAGCTGTTAAGTGATGTGTGTGGATTTTGATGGATGCCAAGAAAGGATAGGGTATTTTGGGCGATGAGAGTTATTAAAAGGAGGAGGTAATGGGTAATGGGTAGAGAAAGTTGAAGAATGGTAAATCTGCAGGTATAATGAAATTACTGGTGAAATGTCAAGAACGAGGGCGAGATGGTGATTGATTGGATTTGGAAGTTGTGTAATAAAGCGTTTATGGAGGGTATATAGTTCACAAGGGATTGGAGGAGAGCGGGAAATAAGTACCCTTGTATAAGGGTAAGGGAGAAAAGGGAACTGTAGAAATTATTAGGGAATGGAATAAAGTTTATTGAGTGTTGTAGGGAAGGTATATGCTGGTATTTTGGGTTCGAAAGAGTGCGTCGAGTGGACTGAGGAACTGTTGTGAAGAACAAGGTGCGTTTAGGAGTGGTAGAGGATGTGTGGATCAAATCTTTACATTGAAACAAATGATTGAGAAAATGAGGGAGAAGAAGTATAAATTATATTTAGGTTTTATTGGATTTACAACTGCTGTATGAAGAGTTAAATAGGGAAGCTTTAGGCAGTTATTAGTGATATATGGGTGTTGGTGGTAGGCTTCTGAATGGAATCAAAAAGTATGTATGACGATAGTGAAGGTGTGTAAGAATAAAAATGGTGTCAATGGTGATTGGTTTAGGATTAATAGCGGAGTAAGACAGGGTTGTGTTATGTCTCCTTGGTTATTTAATGTGTATATGGATGGGGTTATGAAAGAATTCGAGTGGGATGGCAGGCAAATGGATGTTAGAATGATGCGAGAATGGAGAGGAGTGGGAGGTGCCCTACCTATTGTCATGCGGATATTTTGGTTCTGGTTTGGCGAGTCTGAAGAAGAGTTTGAGAGGATTGGTGGAAGGGTTTCAAGGTATGTAAAAGGAGGGGTTTGAAAGTAAACGTAGATTAAGAGTAAGTTATGGTGTGAGTGAGGACAGTCCTCAGTGTGAAGTTATGTTAGATGATGAGCAGCTGGAGCAAGTGTCTGAGTTTAAATATTTAGGGTATGTGTTGGATGAGAAGGGAACGGATGATGCAGAGTGTAGTAGGAAAGTTGTGAATGGCAGGAAGGTGGCTGGTGCAATTAAATCGTTGGTGAATGTAAAGGGACTAAGTCTTGAGTGCGCTAGAGTCTTACATGAGGGTATGTTGTTACCTGTGTTAATTTATATAGTAGTGAGACTATGGTCTGGAATAAGAAGTATAGATCTAAAGTTCAATGTGTTCAGATGGACAATCTTAGGCGATGCTAGGTGTGAAAAGAATTAATAAAGTGAGGAATGAACGTATTAGAGAGTTGTGTGGTGTGAAGAAAGGGGTAAATGAGAGAATAATGAAAGTATGTTGAGATGGTTTGGTCATGTGGAAAGGATGAATGATAGTCGGTTGGTTAAGCGGATGTATAGTGGAGAGTGTGTTGGGAACCGACCGGCTGGTAGACCGAAGAAAAAAAGTTGATTGAGTGAGTAAACGAATGTCTGAAGGAGAGAAATGTGAGTTTGGCAGAGGCGAGAATAAAGGTGCGTGATAGGAGAGAATGGCGGGGTTTTGTATGGGGGCATGGTTGTGGTCCACCTGGGCCAGGGGATGAACCCTTACATTGACGATTTACCATAGTGAGGGTCCGTCGCGGTCCCATGATGCTCTAGGGTGGATTTTCTGTCTGTGACGAGCTCTCACTAATTAATGGTACAGAGGGGGCGGTAAGGCTGGGCTTTCTTTTCGACGTTTGTCATTTCTCCCTACTGCTTTTCTTTTCCGATGCTTGTAGCGCACCTTACCCCCAATCTTGGGGCAAAGAGGAAGCTGAAGAAAGAAATATATAAGAAATATATATATATATATATTATATATATATATATATATATATATATATATATATAATATATATATATTATATTATATATTAATATATATATATATATATAAATTTTTTTCTCAGATAACTTATCAAATTCAGTTAACTCTCCGTTTGACCTTAGACGAGATGCGATCTACCATTTCGAGCATTATAGAAAAAATTAAAAAATTAGGGATCAAAAACTGTTTGGAACTTATTAGTTTTTTGAACATTGAATCTCAGAGCGCAGAAGGAAGTGGAAACTTGCTAGAAGCAGGAATTCCAGATGTTATTCCGAAAAGAGATGGGCCCTGCTTTTATTTGTTGGACTTGAAGAAGGCGTCGGAAGGTGCTGTATATATTTCAGAGGGA
The DNA here is from genome assembly GCA_015478945.1 of Trachelipus rathkii. Taxonomy (NCBI): domain Eukaryota; kingdom Metazoa; phylum Arthropoda; class Malacostraca; order Isopoda; family Trachelipodidae; genus Trachelipus; species Trachelipus rathkii. The sequence goes on from JABUQX010032939.1 coordinate 39,645, forward strand.
AATGTTATCAAGTTCAAGAAATTGAGTGTGATTGAGGGCTTATGTGTTGTTTTTGGTGTTTATTATATATTAAATTTAACATATCCGGATAAGTTCAGTCAGGTGCTTGGGTTTATGCAAATGGCGTTAAAGAAAGAAAATTTTAATAAACAGTATAGGTCTAACAATTTCCAACGAATTATTGACCTTACTGGTTTGGACATCTGTTGTAATAATATTGAATAATTATTCACAAAAATATTTTCTTAAAACCAAAACTTTGGAGTTTTTGGTTTGTCGAAACCAGTGTCAGGTTGGTGGAAGGATTACTTACTTCCATTTTGTAAAATTAGCCTTAATTTTTCAATTAAAAAAAA
>JABUQX010032940.1:0-20000 GCA_015478945.1 Trachelipus rathkii
ATTACCCGCAAAACCGTCACATCGCTCGATAATGCACGCGTGTGCACATAGTCATACGCATGAGCGACTATAGTTATGTATGTGGCGTACATACGCCCGCGTTCATATGCACATAAACGTATTTAGGGTTTGGTTGTTGTTGTTGTTTCGCTGCGCGTGCGCACACGTACACACACACACACACCAGATTCTAAGAAAGTGATCAGTCATTATATTGCTGACGTTAAATTGATGTCTCATTTGTTATTTAGTTTGTGGTCTTGTTGTTTGCAGTTATTTGAGTATATATATATATATATATATATATATATATATATATATATATATATATATATATATATATATATATATATATATATATATATATACATATATATATATATATATATATATATATATATATATATATAAATCTATATAAAGAACTTTAGAAATATAAATATATTATTATTAAATCTAATGAAACATATTATTATTATTATTATTATTATTATTATATTATTATTATTATATATTATTATTATTATTATTATTATTATTATTATATTATTATTATATATATATACATATATATATTATATTATTATTATTATTAATATTACATATTATTATATTATTATTATTATACATATACATGTATATTATTATTATTATTATATTATTATATTATATCAAATTTTAATTTTAAGTATATACATACAGACATATAGATAGATATATTACACACATACACACACATACACACACAATATATATATATATATCATATTACTATATTATTATATAAAAACATATACATACATATTACATATATATTACATATTATTATTATTATACATTATTATTATTATTACTCATACACATACATATTTGTTATATTATATTATATTAATACATACATATACATATTATATATTATTATTATATATTATTATTATTATTATTATTATTATTACATATTATTATAGTTATATATATATATGTATATTATATATATATATTATATTAATATTATTATATATTATTATATATATATATATATTATTATATATATATAAAGTTATTATTATTATTATTATTATTATTACATATATATTATTATTATTACATATATTATATTATTTACATATTATTATTATTATTATATTATTATTATTATTATTACATATTACATACATTAATGCATTAATGCATTGACATATTATTACATACATACATTATTATTATTATATATATATACATATATACATAAATATATTATATATATATATATATATTATTATATATATATTATTATTATTATTATTATTATATATATTATTATTATTATATTATTATTATTATTATATATATAAGTATATATATATATATATTATTATATATATATTATTATTATTATATATTACATATATACAAAATATATATATATATATATATATATATATATATATATATATATATATATATATATATATATATATATATATATATATATATATATATATATATATATATATATATATATATATATATATATATATATATATATATATATATATATATATATATACGGGTTGATATTTAAAGAATTAAATAATAAGTATTTATTTTTACCCTAGTGAAGGATTTAATAAATTTTAGTTGTTTTAGCCTTTAAATAATATAATGAGCAAAATATTCGAATTCGGAATAGAACCATCGTTTGTCGGGATAGTTTACAGGCGTGTTAGAACACTGAGCTAAAATAGCCCATCCCTTGCTCTCTTTAATAGCCTCAGCCATAATACAGGGTCCTGATGAGCAGGGAGATATATATATGATAGAGAGAGAGAGAGAGAGAGAGAGAGAGAGAGAGAGAGAGAGAGAGAGACAGAGAGAGAGAGAGAGAAACGCTTTTCGGGTCGACGATTTTTGTTATCAGGTTTCTTCCACCATTTTTCCTTTATGAACTTGCGTAAAAAGTTATCTTTCCTCTTCCTCTATTTCCTTCGTATCTATATTTATATATATATATATATAGTATATATATATATATATATATATATATATATATATATATATATATATATATATATATATATATATATATAATCCTTTCATGCTTTAAGGAGTAATAACTTTCGTAGACGTTTCAAAATTTTAGCACCCTTTAACTTGGATATGGCTTCAGCTAGGTGGAAAATAAAGAGCCGACATGATTCACCCGTGGCATTAGAGTCTGAGCTAATTCATACTGCTTATCACGATGCTGCTCCGGCACCGGTGGTGGAGACGAACATTGAAATCTGTATAGTATAATAGCCCGAGTAAGGTATCTTTCACTATGTTAACGAACCCATAGAACTTGATTTTATGGATTCCAACACCTTCAAGTAAATAAAGTACAAATTACATAGCAGATAAATCTCCCGGAGTCCGAGAAGAAGTCGAACCGATTGACGTTTTGTAAACGTTGAGTACTAGATTTCATTTTAATCTGAAACATTTATATTTATTTATATGAAATCTGTTTAACTTTTTATTAAATTGTTTTTAAACATTTTATGTTTTTTTTAATTTTTTTATTTTTTTTTTTTATAAAAATCATGTTCTTGATTGATTCGAAAACAATAAGACAATAAGATATTAGAGCAAAGCCCACATATCAGTCTCTTTCCCGTAGAACAGGTGATGTTTCTTTACTGCTTTAAGTCAAATTCGAACATACATTTTATGAAAATAACTTCATTGTTTATGGAACATTGGAAAAAGTTTGTATGTTTTGTTAAAAACATGTTGTTTCTAGACCCTGAGGGAGAAGGTTAACAAATCAGTTTCGCAAACGCCCCACATCGGCCCCTCCCAGTAGGCTATGCGTTATTTCTTTATTGCTTTAAGCCATATTTGAGCACACTTTTTGTGAAAATAGCTTCATTGTTTATTGAACATTGTAATATCCAAAGTGATCATTACGTGTAAATTATAACATGCCCAAAGAAGCCGTTCTACATTCGATCTATATTTTATATCTGTTCAATCACCAAATGTTCTATCACAACTGATCTCATACTCACCCTATCCGTCATAATATAATGAATAATGTCATTTCGAAGAGCTGAATGGTGCATTACAGTCAATCCAGGGATAGGGCTGACGAATAAACATTTGACAGGAAGCAGATGTACAAAGCCCTTGATATTTCATGTTCGTAATGTGTGTCATGGCGTAAAAACGCTCTTCGTAGGCTCAGAATGATGATAGGTAGGTTATATATATATATATATATATATATATATATATTATATATATATATATATATATATATATATATATATATATATATATATATATATATATATATATATATATATATATATATATATATATATATATATATATATATATATCAGGGGCGTATATATAGGGTAGGTAGCTCCTACCCAATATTTTTTAGGTTTTAAATAATTGAAATTAAATTGTAAAAGTATACTAAATTATTAAAATTTTATATAAAAGTTAAAAAAAGAAGCTATTTTTCATCATGAATTAAAGAAAACAACCAATAGCCAATAATAGCTTTGTTAGTTAAATGACCATTTAAAAATTCTCGCCCTACCTGGATTCAGATAAAAATCTTAACACTGGGCGATGAATGACGTCATTTACGTCAATCCATAAGAGAAAGCGGCCAGTTCGTCCCATCTATAATAATCGATAAAATAATCGATAATATATATGAAACTTCTTTCGTTCTCTTCCCGTAAATATTATCGAAATATGTGGGGGCTTGTGGCAGTTTGTTTGAAATTTTTTGTATAAAATGTGGTCTGATTGTTCTGATATTGAATAATAATTTTATATAACTTTATTTAAGTGGCATTTAGCACATATGCTAAATTTAAGTGAATAATGCATAATGGAGTATACAGATTTTGTATAGAGTAAAGCGCTTTAAAACTTTTTTTATCAATATAATGACAGCTCCCCATTTTAAAAATTCATATAGTCCCAAGAAATTACCAACTGAATGTGATTTAAAAATTAAGTTTTGGAAATATAATGTAAACAAGCTTTTCATACAACAATAGGTACGTATTATAGTTGTTAAAATGTTTCGATGTTTTCGTTATTATATACATATATATGTTGCTGCTACATATATATATATATATATATATATATATATATATATATATATATATATATATATATATATATATACATATATATATATATATATATATATATATATACATATATATATATATATATATATATATATATATATATATATATATATATATATATATATATATATATATATATATATATATATATATATATATATATATATATATATATATATATATATATATATATATATGATGCCACCATTCACGGTCAGGGCCCTTTTCAAAAAGAGGGGGCCAAAAGAAAAAAAGAGACTAAAGAGATGAAGATTGAAAATTGCAGGGCAAATTGAAGAAAGCAAGGAGTTCCACAAAACAGATGTCTGGAAAGAAGGAGGCACCATATGAGAGGATCCTTGAGTCTCCAATATTCACCCAATATTCATGTGAGACTAAGGCACCTCTTGTGTTACGAGGGCGATACAGTAGTGGAGGAATGCGAGAGATCAATTCTATCGAGCACCTGCCGCAGTAATACTTATAGAAAAAAGATAAAACACCAGCGTCTAGCTGCAGAGAAAGAGGATCAATGGAGTCAGAAAGTATGGGATAGTTTATAAGCCTCTTAGCCTTAGCCTAAACAATATCCAAAAGGAAAGTGGAACCATATCCTCCCCAGATGTGAGAACAGTATTCCACACAAGAGCCCTTATATAACCGGAGTATCTGAGCAGAAGAAAAAAATTCACGCAATCTGAACAGAATTCCCAGCTTCTTCGACGCCATTTTAGCAACCAATGTGATATGAGGTTTCCAAGACAATTCACTATTTATGTTCAGTCCAAGAATGTTTATGCTATTTACAGGTGAGACATTAGAGCCGTCAAAGGGGATAGGAAAGTTAGAACATGTTATAGAGAGGGAGATATGGAGAGGTTGAGTTTTCAAAGAGTTGAACTTCACAAGATTGCGGTTACCCCACTGAGAAATCCCGACCAGATCTGCAAGAATTGAATCGGAAAGCTTTAGACGAGAGTCAGCTCTAGATACAAACGAGGGAACTTATTTGAAATGGGTGGAAGAATGGAGTGAACAGAGTTAGAAGTGCAGCTAAGAAGATCGTTGACGAAAAGTAGGAATAAGTGTGAGATAAAACAGAACCCTGAGGAGCGCCAAAATTAAAAAGAAAGGATGAAGAGGTTGCTCCATCAACAAGAGTTGAAATGGAACGATCTGAAAGAAAACTAGACAAGAGTAAGCAAAGCTAGGGAGTAAATCTAAAGAAAGGTAGCTTAGAGAGTAGCGACGCATGCCATACCTGTCAAAAAGCCATATATATATATATATATATATATATATATATATATATATATATATATATATATTTATGTATATGGATATTTTTATATATATATTATATATATATATATATATATATATATATATATATATATATATATATATATACATATATATATATATATATATATATATATATATATATATATATATATATATATATATATATATATATATATATATATATATATATATATATATATATATATATATATATATATATATACCATTTGATGAGTATGGATGTTGTTAAATATATGTTCTGTAGTACAGCTACATGTCTTGTTACAGGCCCTACAGGCTGTGGGAAATTTCATCTGTTAATAAATATTTTAAAAAGGTTTAGATTTTCGGACAAGAATCTGTTAAAATAGTATGGTGTTACAATGTCTACCAAAAAGAGTTTAATCAATTTAAAAATATAATTCAGTTTTATGAAGATGTATATGATGCCAAGGCAATGGAAAATGTACATGGTCATAAAATTATTGTTTAAGATTATGTGATGCATAAGCAGAATGAAGAAATAGCTGAAACGTTCCCTGTTTACTCAGCTCATTTAAATATTTCCATATTTTTTATAGCACATAACATTTTTCATCAGAAGAGCATATGAGAGATGTATCTTTAAACACCCAGTACCTGTTCCTGTTCGGACAAAGAAGAGATATGAGCCAAATCAATGTGTTAGCTACTCAGATGTTTCCCATTCAAAGAAAAGAGTTCTTGAAAATATATAAAAAGTTACATCTAAGCGACAAGGTTAGTTAGTGAGACAACTTTATCCTAAAAACGCGTACAGAGTTCTGCTCCGTGCAAATATTTTACCTAGCAAAATATAAACTGTATATATACATGAACAATGAGTACTTTAGATGTATAGTATTTATATCTTTTTAAAAAAAAATTAAAAATCTGAAAACTGTTGATAAACGTAAACTAATCTGTGAAGAAATTTTTCAAAAGTGTTTGCAAAGTATGTCTAAATCTTATATAAGGAAATGTTCTCTTAAACAGACCTTAGAAGGTCAGAAGGTGAAGCTTCGCCGTCATAGAAACATCATTGAAAACTCTTTCTTTCATAAAAAATCTGAAAAATAAAAATATTTACTAAAGAAAGGAGGCGGTGTATTCCTGCCTTTACTCTTTTTAGCTCCATTGATAACTAAATGGATAGCCTAATAATCAAAAAGATAGCCTTTTTACCATGCTGTATAACGAATATGAGAAAATGAAATATAATATTACATCACTCGAACAAATTATCCAATAACTTTAACACCCTTTGCAGCCTCAATAGCTATAACCATCTCAACTGCTGCATCTCAACAGTTACAGTACCAACAACATCTACAACAGCAGATACAATCTCCACAACATCATCAATTACATCAGCAGAGTCTTCTACTATATAATGATGATCGGCCATATCAACAACACCAACCTCATAGTTTATATGATAATAAAGTCGAGCAGTTAAACATTTATCAGAAAGAATTGCATGATATATTGTATTGTACAGGATAGTGTAAGTGAGACCAATTTCATCAGTATGAGCCCTATTCTTTCAATTAATAACATCTATGTACCTTTAGAGTTTCATATCCCTGGCATTCAGATCAGTATCTCGATCCATACAATGTGTTTTTATATTTAAATATTAAATTGACGAAATCCGATGGGGTTCAAACCTTCCTTCATCAGACGACCACATAGTTTACACGGAATCAAATTTCTTGAACTTTAAGCGCCTCATAACGAAACATTGCTATGAGCGTCAGCGGCAAATTATCTATATAGAAGTTATACAGAACATTTATTTAATTATTCAGACGATGCTAAGCAGTTTCATCTCCAATCATGTGTAAGAGCGCGTGATGTCCTGTCTTGGTGGGTGATATATTCACCACAGGAAGAATTCTCGCGTTCTTCTTTTAGTCCATCATGGCGTTGTGGTCAAACACATACGCGTTTATCTCGCTAGGGCCCAGGTTCAACTTCAGCAGGGTGAATAGCTCGCAGTGGGGTACTGTTATCGGCAGGAGGCATATATATATATATATATATATGTATATATATATAGCAGCTGTTAAGTTATATATATATATATATATATATATATATATATATACTCCCTTAGTCCATCATGGCGTTGTAATGTTCGTTATTACGCGGTTTATTCAAGAAATCTAGGTCCAACCCAAGCAGGCGGAATAGCTCAGAAAGCAATTGTTATCAATATATATATATATATATATATATATATATATATATATTATTATATTATATATATATTTATTATATATATATATATATATTATATATATATATATATATATATATATATATATATATATATATATATATATATATATATATATATATATATATATATATATATATATATATATATATATATATATATATATATATATATAATATATATATTATATATATATATATATATATATTTCATATTAGCATATATTATTATTATATTATTATTCAATTATTATCATTATATTCTATTATTATTAAAATTATTATTATTTTTAATATTATTATTATTATATATATTTATTATATTATTATATATATATTGTTATTATTATATATTATTGATATATTATTACATACATATTATTATTATATTATTATATAATATTATTATATATTATTATTATTATTATTATATTATACATTATTATTATTATTTTATTTCTTTTTATATTATATATATATTATATATATTATTATTATTACATATTATTATTATTTGTTGTTGGTACATATGTTATTATTATTATTACATATGTTATTACATATTACATATATTGTTGTTGTTATTGGTTATTATCAAAATATAAATATTAAGGCTATATATATATGTTATATATATATACATATTAGATATATTGATACATATTATATTATTATTAGTTATTATTATTATTATTATTATTATATTATTATATACATACATATATTATTATATATATACATACATATATATATTATTATATATTATATATTTATATATATTATTATTATATTATTGTTACATATATTATTATTATTATATATATATATATATATATATATATATCTATATATATATATTATATATATATATATATATATATTATTATTATTATATTATTATTATTATTATTATTATTATATATTATTACATATTATTATTTATATATGTTATATTATATATATATATATATATATATATATATATATATATATATATATATATTTCATATATATATATATATATATATATATATATATATATATATATATACACATATTATATAGACATAAATATATATAAAAAGTGTCTATCTCTATATATATATATATATATATATATATATATATATATATATATATATATATATATAATACTCACCTCATCGTCATCAGCTTATGAAGACCGTCTTTACCTCATGACACAAAACGAAACTGTAATATCATGGACTTTGTACATCATCCTCTTTTCAAATGTTTATTTGTCATCCCTATCCCTGAAATGGCTGTAATGCACCAATCAGCACTTCTTAATGACATCTTTCACTATATTATGGAGGGTAAGCTGAGAAAGAGATCAGTTGTGATATCACCTTTCATGATATTATAGAATATACTGCAAAATAGAATTTCTCCTTCGGGCATGTATAATTTATATGTAATGATTACCTTGAATATTCCAAAGTTCAATAAACAATGAAATTATTTTCACAAAATGTGTGTATAAATATGACTTAAAACATCAAAGCAATAGCGCATGACCTGCGGGGAGGGGGCTGATATGAGGCGTTTTTGCTACTCCTCTATTCACTTACTGAATTAGGTTTAAAGAGAACATGCTTTTAATAAAAGAGTTAAAACTTTTTCCAATGTTCAATAAAGAATGAAGTTATGTTTATTAAATGTTTGTTCAAATATGACTAAAAACAGTAAAGCAATAGCGCGTGGCCTTCGGGGAAGGGGCTGATGTGGAGCGTTTGCTCTACTACCTCATTGGATTATTGACCTAAGATTAATAAAAAACATATTTTTAATAATGAATTTAATTTTTTTAGTAAAAACATAAAATGTTAAAATTCCTTTTAATACTGAGACAAATTTTCTATAAATAAGTGAAAATGTTTCAATTTATGGTAAAATATTGTAGGCAACCTTTACAAAACGGATTATATGAAAAGATATTAAAAATATAAATGGAGTAAACACTTTATTAAAAGTGTAAGAGTTAAGCGTAGAACACGAAACACATTACATAACGTTATAGAATAACGTCACAACTTGAATATGTACGCGTTGTGTTCCAATATTGGGCCTGCGGGCGCAAGCGTCGGTTTCGCGCCGGTTCGTGTATGTTCGGGCCTGTGGGCACTTGCCCATGAGTTGGGTTTTCATGCAACCCATTAAGCAAAATAATGATAATAAAAATCAACAGGAGTGACTATGGTGACTACTACTACTACAACTATAAAAACTATTACTACTGTTACTCCTATTGGAGGAATGAAAACAAAGTTTTCGATATCAGCAGCCAACCTTGCATAGGGATTGATATAATATACACCACGCAAGTCCATACAAGTTTTGATTCAAGCACCTTACTACTCTTGCTCACCTACCTCTCCAGTTTCATTCTCTCTCTCTCTCCTAAAGAGTCGGTTCGACTCATTCTCGGACACTTGCTTCTTCACCTGTTATGTTCTCTATTCTTTATTTCTTCTTTTCTCATCCGGAACTCATGAAATGTTCCTTAGACATCCTTGAGGGCTTTCAACCCATAAAAGCAAAGTCTACGGGGTTTGCTAACCTAGGCAAAGATACCTTACTCGGGCTATTATGCTATTCAGATTTTAAGATTTGGCTAAATCACCGGTGACGCAGCCGCACGTGATCCGCAGTATGAGTCTGCTCAAGCTCTAATTCCATCGCTGAAGCATGTTGGCCAATTAGTTTCTATTTAGCTGAGGCCGTGCCCAATTTATAAAGCTCAGCTTCTCACTTTAAGACTTTAGGGGGTGTGGCGGCATGAAACCGCAGCTCGTCTGCGGGGCCACCACCAGCTGCTATATATACTCCAATTTTGAAACGGCTCTGAAAATTATTTCCTCCTCAAGCATGAAATAATTATATATTTATATATATATATATATATATATATATATATATATATATATATATATATATATATATAAATAAAGCTGAGTTATATATATATGTGTTATTATATATGATATATATATATATATATATATATATATATCCCTTTACCTTCTCACCCCTTGGCCACCCTGTCTTCAGGGCCACCACACTGCTTCAAGGTATCCCGCCACCTCGGCCGGTCTCCTCTATAGATCTACCAGGGCTGAGATGTTCCAGATTGCTCTGGGTTGAGAGTTAGAACGACAGGTCAGAAGGAAATGAGAGACTGTTTCAGGGGCCAGGTTACAATTTGGACAAGTGTTTGAAATGGCTTGGTTTAAATTGAATCTGTGTTTGTAGTACTGTAGGTTTGGGTGGTGGCCGTATCTTAGTTTGGCCAAGGATGTTTCCATGGATCTGGAGAGAGAGCTGAATTTTGGAGCTATTTTGAGTGAATATTCGTTTAGTATGTTGTTAGCTGGTCTGTTTCTTAGGTAGTTTTCAGCTAGGAGGGTGTGGATATGTTTGGTGTGTGATGTGTTACTTTAAGGAGGTGAGATATTGTTTAGAATTTGTTTATAGAGTACTGCTGGAGAGGAAAGGGGATATTTAAGTATGTGGTAGGTAGGATTGGAGAATGCTGCTTGACATGGCTGTTGGAGTGTTAGTGTTTTGGCAAAGAATTGGGTGCCAATCTATTCCAAGTGTTTTTCTATCGGTATGATTTTTATTTTTTCGTGTAGATGCTGTGTGGGAGTTGTAGAGGGGAATCTTGTTAATTTTCTAAGTGGTTTGTTTTGTGTAATCTGTAATTTTTTCTTATTATATTTTTAATTGAGGGTGCCATGTGGGGAGAGGTTTATTTTAGAGTCGGACGAATAAATTGCTTATAGATTGTCGTGACTATTTGTTTGTTGTTTGTGATTTCAGTATTTTTTATGATCCTTAATATATTTAGTTTTTTGCTTGCTGATGAAATAATGTTGTCTGTGTGTTTTGGGAAGTTTATATAAGTGTTGAGTGTGATACCTAAGATTTTGGGAGTTTTGTTTAGTGGGATTACAATGTTATTTGGGTGGATTTTGGGGTGTGAGATTCCGAGTTGTCTGACTGCGGTGATTAGAGTGATTGATGGTTTGTTTGGTGAGACGGATATTCCATTGTCGGTTAACCATGTTTGGATTAGGCTGATATATTGTTGTGTCAGATTTGTTGCAGAGTTTAGGTTCTAATGTGTAGTGGCGATGGTGATGTCGTGTGCTTAGGTTGTAATGTTGGTGTTGTTTGTTTGTGGTTGTGGAAGATCGGCAGTAAATAAGTTGAAAGTTTGGGGGATAGTATTGCTAGTTGAGGTACTCCATTGTTGATGTTTACAGTTGGTGATTATATGCTGTTGATTTGAATTTGTGCTGTTCTTCCTGATAGGAAGTTAGATATCCATTTTTTAAGATTTGTTGGGATGTTGGAGTTTAATATTTTGTGGATTTGGTTGTGTTTAGGAACTGTGTCGAAGCCTTTGTTAATAGCAATTGCGATGAGTATTGTTTTTTGTGTGGGTGGGGAATTTATTCCGTTTATTATGGGTTGAAAGATGTTTATGAGTGATGTTGTGGTTGAGTGATGTGATTGAAATCCGTGTTGGAACTTTTGTTTGGGGATGAGAGTGGTGATTTTGATCAGAATAACTTTTTCGAGAAGTTTGCACAATGTAGATAGAAGTGATATAGGACGATATGAAAAGGTATTTGAGGGGTTTGGGGGTCTTTTTCGGGTTTTAACTTTGATATTATAATTGCTTTTTTCCAGATGTGGGGAATAAAGTTTAGATTAATGGAGCTGTTGAATATATGTGGCAGTTTTGCTTATGCTGTATAATATAGGAGTTTTAGGTGTTTGTTTTATATATTGTTGGGGCTTGTGGCTGGGTAGTTTTTAAGGGATTTTATGTGTTTTTAGGTCTGCAATGGTTATTTGTATTGTTAGGTCTTGGTGTTTTTTTATGGCTTTCACAATTTTCCTATTTTGTGGGTGAGTGGGTTTACGGCTTTGTTTAGCGAAGTGTCTGGCTAGGGTATTTGCGAGTTGTTTGGAGGTTTGAGGGTTTTGTGATTTTTTTTGGTGGATTCGTGTGTGCGTGGTTGTTTTTTTTTAGTTTTTCAGGATGTTTATCTTTTTCCACATTCTTGTATTGTTGGTGTTTTGGAGTTTTTTTTGTGAGGAAAGTTTAGAAGTTTTTAGAGGAGTGTGTTTTCGTTAGATTTGTGATTTCGTTAGATTTGTGATTTCTTTTAGTTTATTGATGTGTATTTGAGATGATTGTGATTGAACTGTATTTCTGTGAGAATTGCGTTGTTTGATTAGGTTTTCTATTTCGGGGGTTAAGGTTGGAATGTATTTTTTAAGGAATCCTTTGATGATATGTAGGTTTGCGACTTTTTGTATTGAGTTAATGAGGTTTTGGATCGATTTGTTGAGAGTGGAGGAGTTGGTTATGTTTAGAGGGGGCAAGTTGTTTTCTATTTGGTTAGTGAGTTTTTTCCAGTTGGCTTTTTTGTAATTTGCATACTGTATGCTTTTCTGAAAGGGGGAGTGATTTATTGGAGCCGAAGTTACGTGGCCGTGCACCCCCCGGAGGGGGTACTGCCCCGTCAAAGTAGGTAAATGACCTTAGAATGATGAAACTTGGCATACACTCTTCTTATAAGGTATCCTCGGTGCAGCCGAGGTAAAGTGACACTACGACGATATGGTGTTAAGGCTGTGCCCCAAAACCTTGGAAATTGACATTGAACGATGAAATTTGGTATATAAATTTCTTATAATGTATCCTCGGTACAAACTAAGTAAAGTGACGCTATGCCCATATGGTGTTGGGACAGAGTCCCAATACCTTGAAAATGATCGTAGAAGGATGAAACTTGGTATACACTCTTCTTATAAAGTATCCTCGGTGCAGCTGAGGTAAAGTGACGCTACACCCATTGAGGGATGGGGCTGTGCCCCAAAACCTTGGAAATTGACATAGAACAATGAAATTTGGTAAACATCTTTCTGAGGATTTAGCATCGATACAGAAGAGGTAAAGTGACAATACGCCCATTGAGATATGGGGCTGTACCCCTAAACCTCGGAAATTGACATAGAACGATGAAATTTGATATACACCTTTCTTATAAGGTAACCTCGACGCTGACGAGGTTACGTGTCGCTATGCTCACAGGATGTAGGGATTGAGCCCAATAACATTGAAAATTGACGTGGAAAGATGAAATTCGGTATACACGTTTCTTATAAGGTAACATCGTCACAATAGCGGATACTTGTTGCCAAGCGCCCAGTATGGAACTTTGTTGTTAAGTATGGAACTTTGTTAATGTTGGCAGTTTATTCGTGCGTAAGGAATGTTATATTTGTCATTCTTAGTTCAGGTTATGATATGTTAGCTTTACTGCTGTTCAAGTTTTGATTTAGGAAAAGTATAAAATGTTTTTTTATATATTTTATGTTATGTTCATACAAGGAACTTATTTTAATGTAATGTTTTATACAAAACGGTTGTTATGTAGGGAGCTTTGTTAATGTTATCAGTTTATTCGTGTGTAAGGTATGCTAGGTTTATTGTTGTACATTATATTCTTAGTTCAGTTTATGATATGTTAGCTTTAATGATGTGAAAACTTTGTTACGTTAGCATATATTCGTTGGTCAGTATGATAGTTAGGTAAGATTATAATAAATGTTTTGCTAAATATTACCATGGTCATGTAAAATTAAGATTGAAATAGGTTACGTTAGCATATCTTCGTTGGTCAGTATGATAATGGACAAGGTTATGATAAATTTTTGTTAAATATTACCATGTTAATGTAAAATTAACATTGATATGTTAGAGATATGCTTGAAAAAAAGTGTGAATAGGTTACGTTTTGTATGCTATGTTAGTCACTTTACTGTTGTTAAGTAGAGAACTTTGTTAATGTTGGCTGTTTATTCGAACGTAAGGTATGTTAGGTTTGTCGTTGTACATTATATTCTTAGTTCAGGTTATGATATGTTAGTTTTATTGATGTGATAACTTTATTAGGTTAATATATATTCGTTGGTCAGTAAAGAAAGAACTTTTTTTATGTTATGTTTATCCTAAATGATAATCGAAATATGACTCGAATCAATAGATCATGGAAGGATGGGAGGGGAGGGGAGAGGTGGGACGGGTGGTTTGATTTACTACTGATTTACATATTTACTGCTTTAGGATCATTAAACTATTGCACTTTACTATGGTATTTTATTCAAGGAACTTATTTTTTTTGTTAAATTGGGATAAAACTTTGTTATGTTTGCAATTATTCGTTGGGGATTATGATAGTTAGGTAAGATTATGATAAATTTTTGTTAAATATTAATGTTTATGTAAAAACTTTGGTACGCTACCATATATTCGTTGGTCAGTATGCTAATTAGACAAGGTTAGGATAAATTTTTGCTAAATATTACCATGCCAATGTAAAATTAATATTGTTATGATAGAGATATGCTTGAAAAATTGTGAATAGGTTACGTTTTGTATGCTATGTTACAAACTTTACTGTAGTTAAGTATGAACTTTTGTTAATGTTAGCTGTTTATTCAAAGCTTAAGGCGTCAGATTTTGTCAGCTGTACACAGGCCTAGTTCAGACATGATATGTTAGCTTTATTAATGTGAAACTTTGTTACGTTAGCATATATTTGTTGGTCAAAATATTAAGAACTTATTTTTATGTTATGTTTATCCAGAATGATACTCGAAATGTGACCTGAATCAATAGATCAATAGAGCGATAGATCAAGAGATCATGTATGGGTGGGAGAGTTGGTGGGGTGGGTGGTTTAATTTACTGATTTACTGCTTTAGGGTGTGTAAAAACGCAAATTTTTCGTTATAAACATAAAAAGAATACAAATTTTAGTAAAAAATATATTTTTATGCAAAATAAAATAAAATAAATAAAAGTTTTGTGTTATGTTATACAAAATATGACTTGAATCAATAGATCAATAGATCAATAGATCAATAGATCAAAAGTTCATGGCTGGGTATTAGGGGAGGCGTGGGTGGTTTGACTACTGATTTACTGCTCTAGGGTGTCTAAAACGCGAATTTTTTACGTTATAAACACGAAGGGCGTTAAAATTTCGTAAAAACAAAATGATTTAAGCAAATAAAACAAAAATAAATTAAAAAATAATTAAAAAATAATAAAATATGAAAAAAATAAAAAATTTAAATAAAAAAATAAAAAAAATTAAACACTAAGGATAAATGTAAAATGAAACATAAAATAAAAATAGCAAGCAATATATGAATGCTTCAACTTTGGAATAACTATATATTAGTAGAGGTTTATAAAAAGAAAACTAGATTTGAAAATGGAAATGTAAGTCTTCAGCCTTAAAAAACGGCTTATCTTTGTAAGATGTATCCGTGCTCTTCCTCCAGTCCTATTTATCCTTCCTCTTCTGTGTGTTCTCCAAATTTCATCCTTCTACAACCAATTCCATGGTTTCGGGGCTCAGCCTCATTACCCTGGGCACGTAGCAATACGTATCTACTGTTGTGACGATGTTACCTTATAAGAAAAGTGTATACCGAATTTCATCCTCCTACGTCAATTTTCAATGTTTTGGATCTAAGCCCAAACATCCTGTGAGCATAGCGACACGTAACCTAGTCAGCGTCGAGATTACCTTTTAAGAAAGGTGTATACCAAATTTCATCGTTCTATGTAAATTTCTGAGGTTTAGGGTCACAGCCCCATATCTCAATGGGTGTATTGTCACTTTACCTCTTCTTTATTGATGTTACATCCTAAGAAAGGTGTATTCCAAATTTCATCGCTCTATGCCAATTTCCAAGGTTTTTTGGCACAGCCCCATCCCTCAATGGACGTAGTGTTACTTTACCTCTTCTGTATCGAGGTTACATTATAAGAAGGGTATGTTCCAAATTTCATCCTTCTATGTCAAATTCTAAGGTTTTGGAGCTTAGCCCCATACCTCAATGGGCATAGCTTCACTTTACTTCGGCTGCACCGAGAATACCTTATAAGAAGGGTGTATACCAAGTTTCATCCTTCTATGATCATTTTCAAGGTATTGGATCTCAGCCACAACACCATATGGGCATAGCGTCACTTTTCTTCGGCTGTACCGAGGATACATTATAAGAAGGTTATATACCAAACTTCATCGTTCTATCTCAATTTCCAAGGTTTTGGGGCACAGTCCTAACACTATATAGGCGTAGTATCACTTAACCTCGGCTGCACCGAGGATACCTTATAAGAAGAGTGTATGCCAAGTTTCATCATTCTACGGTCATTTTCCTATTTGGAGGGGAAAGCACCCACCTCTGGGGGGTGCACGAACCCGTAACCTCGGCTTCACCGAGGGTACCTTATAAGAAGGTTGTATGTCAAGTTTCATCTTTCCACGGTCATTTCCTACATGGAGGGGCCAGCATCCCTCTCTGCGGGGTGCACGGCCTCGTAACCACGTCGTAAACGAGGTTACCTTATAGGAAGGGTGCATACCAAGTTTCATCGTTCTAAGTCAATATCCAAGGTTTTTGGGCCAGCATCCCCCTCCACATATGGACGCGTACGAACCTTCGTACGCTCATATATATATATATAGTAAGAGGTTATTATATTATATATATATTATATATATATATATATATATATATATATATATATATACAGTGAATATATATTATATATATATATATATATATATATATATATATATTATTTATTATATATATATATATAAGTTATATTATTATTACATATATTATTATATATTATATATATTACATATATATATATATATATACATATATATATATTAGGTACATATATATATTATTGCTATACATATATATATATATTATATATATATACATATATTATATTATATATATATATTATTATATACTTAAAGAATATATATATATATATATGCATATATATATTATGCCATTACATATATATATATTATATATATATATATATATATATATATATATATATAATATACAGAATTTTAACAGGCAACCTGTCCCATTACTACTCTCATGCATAGAAACATTGAAGAGTGTTAGTGATAGAATGGCGCCTTGGGTGACTCCATTATATAGTTTCCATGTGCGGGAGGTGTGGCATTCTTGAATGACTTTAGCTGTACGTCCGGATAGGAAGTTTGCAATTATTTTCTTGTTATTGATATTTATTTCTGCCTTTAATACTTTATATATTAATAGTTGTTGTGGAACTTTATCAAAAGCCTTGTTTATGTCTATTGCTGCTAGAAAAGTACGTTTGGGGGTAGAGTTTGGTTAAATTCCGTGAGAATGTTTTTTGCTAGATTGGTTATTATTGTAGGGGTTTTATGTTTCTGTCTGAATCTATGTTGGATATATGAAAGGGGAACAAAAGGGGTTATTCTATTGAGAATAAATCTCTCGAACACTTTAGATATTGTATAGAGAAATTGTATAGGTCTATATGAAGCTGGGTTATTTGGTGGTTTGTTTGGTTTTAATATGGAGATTATATGTGCGTTTTTGCCAAGCTTTGTTGAATATTTGGGTAATAGTTTCAATCCTAAGTATTTATGGTGAATATTTGATATGTGGTCAGGACATTCTGCTCGTTAGTTTTTGAGGTTTTTATGGTGTTAAGCACTTCTAAAGTAGTAGATGGGAATTTTTCCAAATTGTGTTTCAATCTTTTGAGTATTTTAATTGTTAATATATTTGTATGGATAGTAGGTTTATGGCTTTTGGAATAGTGTGGCATAATGATGATGCATTGAATTTTTCGAATGGGAATTTTATTATTTTATTTACAAGTGGCTTGGTGTGTTGGTGAGGGTTGTATTTGTAATGTTTAGAATTTTTTTTATTGTTTGGTATAATTTTGTTTTTATTCTTATTTGAATTTATTAAAACCGTTATCGTTTTTGTCACTGGTGCTTACGCTCGATAAGAAATGCTCACCCAGTTTTAGCACGAATTTCGTGCATAAA
Source organism: Trachelipus rathkii (assembly GCA_015478945.1). NCBI lineage: Eukaryota > Metazoa > Arthropoda > Malacostraca > Isopoda > Trachelipodidae > Trachelipus > Trachelipus rathkii. Next base: position 18,716 of record JABUQX010032940.1, read on the forward strand.
CGAGCTCTTGTTAACAAACATTTGAAATCAGCTGTTGTGATGGACCACGTGGTTTTGGAATAACCAGAAATAAAAATTAACAAATGGTTTATATTACAAATAATTGATCAACTATTGTGATGGAGTGTATCGAATTGGAAGGAATTAGATTTAAATCTAATTTTATTGAATGAAACATTGCTCAAACCAAACGGACCTACATCGCCACCAACTTGCTTGTTTAAATTTTTTCGCAAGAACGCGTGCTTAAATTAGGCAAGCACGGGAAATAGCAAACCTTACAGAATTAAGGAAATTCCTTACGTTTGGTGAGCATTTTTTTCGATTTTGCGCTAAGTTTGACATAAACGAACGCAAACTCGGGCATTTCTTACGTTTCGTAAGCACAAATGCAAAAACAAAAAATGGCTTTAGTTATTAATCCTATTGTTGAGGTTTATGGTTAGGTTAATTTGGTCTTGATTTGGTTGTCTCTTTTGTTGGAGGGAGTTTCTTTGCTTTATTAGGGTCTCTGTTTCCGGTGAAAAAGGTTTTAAAATGTTTTTGGTAACCTTGGAAGATGTAGTTTTTTGGAGCTTTTTTTTATAGTTTTATTGTAGTGTTGGATTTCTTTCTCAAGAGTTGGAAAATTAGCTATGTGGAAAGATTGAATTCCTTGTTTTATGGATTTAGTGTAAGCTTGCCAGTTCACTATCTTATATTTTCTGTAAGTTTTTTTTTTTAAAAAAAAGATGAGTGTGTGGGGTGTTTATGTTGAATTGTAAAAAATATTGGAATGCGATCAGAGGAGAGGTCATGAAAAGTTAGCCAAGTTGCTGTAACTTGTATTTGGGGGAAACAGAAGAAGATGTCAGAGGAAATGGAGTTTTGATTATGTTGAAATGGTTGTCGAGTAGCTTGATTTATATTATTGAGGATACTAAGTGCATGTAAGCTGTCACTAAGTCTTTCATCTTTTTGATGTGGATGTATGTGAGTTAAGAAATTCAAGGTGATGGGCGTTAAAGTCCACGGCGAGTTTCAAATTATTATATTGAGTTAATTGGGATAAGTCTGGTACGTAATTCCTAGGGTAGTGTTGTGAGGTGGTTGATGGGATATAAAAGTTTATAAGGTTTATTTATTTTTTTTAATTTTTATTTCTATTGATTCTTATGGGGATGTGGAATCATTGTTCATAAATAATTGTATGTGATTTGTGGTTTTACAAAACTGGATATTTTTGTTTATGAGAGTGACTAGACTATGTTTGGATATTACTTTGTCCTGTCTTAGTATTGTGTAA
>JABUQX010032940.1:30000-32500 GCA_015478945.1 Trachelipus rathkii
ATCAAAAATTATCGTTTATATATTATTAAGTAATATTTAAAAAAAATCCCTTTCTTTATTTAACAATACCAAATTACTTCCATACGTTGATTTCCTTATATATGTCCCTTATTTAGTTCTAATTTTCCTTGTTCCCTATCTTAGTATTTGACATGACATATCTTTACATTATAACATAATTCATTTATCTCCTACAATCATTTTATTACTCATAACGCTGTTAGTCCATATATGTTATTAGTTTTTCTTGTAACCTTTAACTTTTATTTTGATGATATTCTCTGCGGAGTATCACTTTATCTTTTTTAGTTTTGGCACCTCATTTCTAAATTTGCAGTAAATGGAGAAAAACTAATTTAAAATTTTTACTTCAAAACTAGGTGTCTTTATCTAGAGTGGGTAAATAATTAATTTAGGATTTACACTATAATTCAGTTATGTGTTAGAAATATGCATATTATGAGCTAAATAGTAGCTAAGAATAAAATTAAGGGACCTATTACCTAATATACAATAAAAAACTACAGATAAAGAATTCTAACAGAAACAGTCACGCAAATTATCCCTATACATCTGTTATGTCGAGTAAAAATCATTGTACATAGTATATTTACCAATTATAGATACAGTTTCTTATTTATATAGGATATATGTCTACCGAATAGCGAGTATGAACGATATGATGACCTCAGTTATTACTCCATATCACCTTATATAGTTATTAAGTTACAATAAAGTAACTTCATCTATAAATTTTGAATATCTAGAGTATAAGAATATTAAAGAGATAAAAGAAAAAGCTGGAATCCAAGATAAAGGAATCTACTGATATTTGTGAATGTGATAATTGTTAAACATTTTATACCTAACATTACTTTGACAAAAGTCACCAAGGAAATTATTTTAAGCATGAACCCTTCAAACAAGTGCAGCAAATGAGAGTCTTTTCTATAGTGGTGCTAATGATCTCAATTTAAATGACGATAAAAATTCCAGCATATTACTCTCCACAGAAAATAGTGAGCTCCAGAGCTTTTTAATTAAGTTTTTGAATTCAGTATAATTTGAGAATTTAATTAATTTCAATCAATAATTAGTATTTTATTTACTCAAAAGGTATGAGGCTTTAGGGGAAGAGACTGAGTGGTTTTATGAGTGGAAAAATTGGTCATCTGTCAAAAGAGCTTTTGCGGTTTAGTGAGTGAGTCATCATAATTGCAGACATTATTCCATTAGCATCTACCTGGCAAGAAGAATTTAATAACTATATTGAATCTAACATATAACTATTTAATATTTTATTTTATTATATCAAAATAGTTTAAGTTTTAATAAATATATCTAACTTTAAGGAGGGAGGTATCCATGATTTTAAGTGAGAACTAGAAAGCTTTAAAATAGAGAATATTAATATAAATATATTTATATAAAATTTAACCTATGTAAATAATTTATAAATATATATTTTATCTAAACTTTATTTATAATCTCTAATTATATATATATATTTACCTTCAGTTCAAAAGTGGACTAAATAAGGCCTCCTTAACCGGTATAATATATATATTAATTAATTAATATATTATATATATATATTAATATATTATATATATTATATATATATATATTATATATATATTATAATATATTTAATAATATAATATAAGTTAATTATATATATCTAATATATATATTTTAATATATATATATTATATATATTTTAAATTAATTAATATATCTATATATATATATATATATATAATATATTATATTAATATATATATATATTATTGTATATATTATTATCTATATCATAATATAGATATTTATATATAAATATATATAATATATTATTATTAAATATATATATTATATTAATAATAATATATATATATATATAATAATATATATATATATATATTATAAAAATTTTTTATAAATATTATAATATATATATATTAATATATATATATTAATATATATATATATAATTATAATATATAATTTATTATTTATTAAAGGTTATTGAATGCTACACTACGTTATTTCTCATAATAAATTTATATTAAGATGATACATACTATAAATTCCGCTATTACCTAGAGCCTAAAAATATAATTTAATATGGGAGAGATGAGTGGGTGATACGTGTAATTGCGTGAATGCGGATATGGGAAAAAATTAAGCTGCGTATATAATCCGCATTAATTGCGGAATGTCACTGAGATGTGGATGCGGAATATATTCAGCTTAAATATATTCAACTATACAATAATTATATATATATAGCGTCAATTAATGGTTGATTTTTTGGTATTTTGTAAAAGGTGTGTATAACAAAAGAGCTTTTAAGAGGTGACTATAGTTCTCCAAGGGTTGGCTGAGATAGCTACTAATATATAACCTACTTTTAATAAGGGTATAAGGTAGGAAATGATTACTGAAGGTATTTACAAGGGGATTATAGTTATTGATTAGTGTTAGGATAGAGATTGTGCTA
>JABUQX010032940.1:37500-40000 GCA_015478945.1 Trachelipus rathkii
ATATCTTCTACCACTTCTAAACGCACATTGTTCTTCACCAATCAGTCCCTCAATCACTTGACGCACTCTTTTGAACAAAATTCTAGTATATATCTCACCTACAACACTCAATAAGCTAATTCCCTGTAATTTCATTAGTTACCCTTATCCCCCCTTACTCTTATAAAATGGTACTATTAATGATCTCCACCAATCACTCGGAACGGTACCCTTAATATAAGCTTTGTAATTATAGGCATATATATATATATATATATATATATTATATATATATAATTATATATATATATATCTATTATATATATAATATATATATTATATATATATATATATATAATATATATATATATATATATATATATATTAAAAAGGCCTTAAGAATTAAAATGCAGAAAATTTTTTAAGAAATTATTTTCATACAAGAGTCTTCAAAAATTTGTAATAAACGTGAGCTTTCGATCCAACTGGATCCTTTTTCAAACGTGATAGCATGAAGACTAAATAAATTTTTAAAATAAAAGTTAATAAAATGTAAGAAAAATATTTTGAAAATAGAAAATTAAGAATGTAGTTTTAGGATTTTTTGAAAAAAGGTGTGGAGGGCAATAATTTGTTGAGCCTGTGATCTAGGGGGGTATTCGCCTTGTAGTTTGTTAAAGTTAGATTGGCTTTTTATTAACAATGATTCGATTAATTTCCGTTGAAGGGGGTCAAGGTCTTGTGTGATACGTATCATATTGTCAATGTTAATTCTGTGGTTGTGTGAAGAATAGGAATAGTTAATTTGAAGAGCATGACATATGTCGAAACCAAATCAGCAGCGTACAATACTCCTGTTGCAAGTCCATAAAACCGAAATACAATTTATTTTTCTTTAATTTTATTTTCTCGATCATTTTTTCAATGTGAAGATTTGATCTACTCGACCTCTACCACTTCTTAATGCATCTTGTTCTTCTCCAATCAGTCACACTGTCACTCGAAGCACTCTTCCGAGCAATATACCAGCATTTATCTTCTCTACAACTTTCAATAAACTTACTCCCAATTTGTTTCTACAGTTCCCCTTATCTCCTTTACCCTTATAGTACTGTACTATTACTGCTCTCCTGCAATTTTTCGGAACTATACGTTCCATAAACGCTTTCTTACACATCTGTATCCAGTCAATCACAATCTCGCCTCCATTCTTGATCATTTCATTAGTAACGCCATCTAAACATGCTGATTTGCCATTCTTTAATTTTCTCACTTTACCTATTACCTACTCCCTACTAATTACCTCATTTCCATAATACATATTTCTTCTTACACTATTAAACACACACACATTTGCTATCACGTCTTCATTACAGAAAATATTATTCAGATTTTGGATGTGCTCCATCGACACTTTTCTCGTATCCACTTAATCAGTAACAAAAGTACAATCTCTATTCACTATTCTATGAAGATTCCACTTACTCTCTTTCTTAACATTTCCTATTTCATTCCAAAAGAGCTCCCTATTCCTTTGTATTCCCTTGTAAGTTCCCATTCATCCTCCTTCCAATCTGTTAATTTACCTCTTTTTTTCTCCTACGTGGACAACTTTTAGTCTTTCTTTTTTCCTCCTTATATATTTCTATACATTTTTCTTATATATTTCTATACATATTTCTTTAGAGACCTCGTCATTGGCTTTTAGTGAATTCAATCACACCTCTTTATTACTCCTATCGCTTGCATCACCTCTTATATACACCTTGCTTTTGAGACCTCCTCATTGGCTTTTAGTCCATTCAATCACGCCTCTTTATTACTCTTAAGCGCTTTCATCACCTCTTCATTCCACCATTCACTATTAACATTCTTACTTCCTGCTTTATCATATCCACATACTTCACTTACATTGCTAACAAACGTTTCCTTCATTTGCGTACACATTTGTTCAATTTCATCTTATTCACATTCAACTGATATATTTTCAAGTGTTATCACATACTTTCTTTATAACCTTGTTCACTTAACTTCTCACTCTTAATTTCCCCCTCATTCTTCCTTATCTCCTTCTTCTCCATCCATGATCACAGTAACTTAATCTTACATTTTGCAACATAACTGTCTGATATTCCCATCCCCAACCCAAACCCCAACAGCCTCACTAAATTAACGTACATCACATACTTCATCATCTCCTTTTTCAACAACAAAATCAATCATACTTTTCACTTCGATACCATGTATGCCTACCCCATCTCTAGTATACTTATGAACACTCTTTTGCCCGAAGAATGTATTACTTACAAACATACCTCTTTCCTCCCGGAAATCAATCACCATTCTATCATTCTCATTTTCTCCCGAAGCCCCAAAGGCACCAGTTATACCATCCCTTTTCGATCTCATATCCAACGATTTAAGTTGCCCAACACAATCAATCTGAAGCCCTTACTCACTCAATCTAAATCATCATTCAGATTATCCCAGTAACTGGTAGTAAGTCACACTCTCCTCAACA
>JABUQX010032940.1:52500-53546 GCA_015478945.1 Trachelipus rathkii
CCAACAACAGACGAAATAAAATCGCCATCATCATCAATGTAGTCAATAAATCAAACATACGAGGGAAGTAAAACAGGTTTTCATTTTTATAACATAAATAATTTTCATTGAAAAGAGCGTTTTATAAATACATAAAAACATAAGTTTATTTTAAATATATAAATAAATAATCAGAGAACATAGGATTCAACATAACTTGGGTAAGTTCTATATATCTCTCTAAGGGATTCAACTCCCCTTGAAAGGATGTAAGTATAAAGCCTTCAGCAACACTAAACCATTTTTCGGCATATTTCATTCAGCAGCAATCATTCTCTCATACAAGAGAGAAGTTAAACCCATCAAAGCTGATAGTTTTAACGCACTCCCTGTACATGCATTATACGGTTAAACCAGCATGTTTCGGTGTAAATAATCATAGATTACACCATGTGCTATATGTATTAAGTCTCAAGTATGTCAACATCGTTAAAAATGCGAGTTATCGTTTTTTTTTTAAGCAATGCTTTAAATGATTTTTCAAGATGTTCAAACTGTAACCTATACAACGTACGCCAGAAGGTTCACACGATCGTAGGGGTTTCCAGTAGTTGGGTACACAAGGGTTTTAATATCGTCACATGACGAGAACACAACGTCTATTCTATTAGAACCACGTACGCTGTCTTTCCAGTTAGATATTTCACTAAGCGTCGATCTATCGGATAACAAACACTTATCCTCTACCCATGCTGCTGCGATGTCGATAATCTTGATGAATCCATCAACACAACTGAATAAGGGTCTATTATTTGATCCTCTGGCAGGAATACAGGCAATGTAGCGATCGCCATTCGGTTTACGATTAAATATAAATGATATCGTTGGGAATAACGAAACTCTTCGTGAAGATATCAACAACAAGCGAAAGAAATGTGGGGAGATGTCAACGTATCAACACAGCGAAAAATATCCTACTGATGAAAATAGAGTGTATAAACAATTCTTAATGTAATGAGATTCATTCTTTCAACCAATCAGAAGAAAATAAACAAGAATACGACGCA
>JABUQX010032941.1:2500-22500 GCA_015478945.1 Trachelipus rathkii
GGGGTGAAGCCTCTGTCTGGGGATTTCTAATATTTGCTCCACCACCAATCGGGAACTAAAATTACCAAAACCACTAGAATTACAATTTACATGCACGGAAATTGCGACGCGAAAGTTACACAAAGTTCGGAAAACTAGCTGAAACTTTCAAAAATATAATTTTATCTATATTATTTAAGACAAATATTTGGGGATATATATATATATATATATATATATATATATATATATATATATATATATATATATATATATATATATATATATATATATATATATATATATATATATTATATATTATTATATATATATATATATATATATATATATATATATATATATATATATTGCCACTATATATATAGGAATTATATTTATATAATAAAAATTATATAAAATAAATTATAAATCATAGTTTTGATTGGATGAGTCATTTTAGGTAGCGATTTTTATTTGTCAATTTTTGACTCGGAAAATTTTCGGAACGTGATCAGTTGTTAAGACAATTTTTATTATTTCTAAGTAAAATTTTATAGATTTATATATATAATTTAACAAATATATATATAAAGAACGATTTCCATTTATAATATTTAAAGGGGGAATGTTACAATAACATTTTTATGACAAGAATCGATTCTGTGACGACTCTTGAAAATCCAATTTCATGTATAAAATATTGAAAATTTTCAATTTCTGCGGTTTTACTTAATTTTATTTAACTTTTTATTTTCTCTATTATTATTATTTTTTAATCAAATCTTTGATTTTAATAGTTCTAATTATTCCTTTTATATTAAATTTTCCCCAAATCTTTTACTTTCCCAATTTTCCCCTTTAGCGTTTTTGCTTACTTTTTTGTATGCGATTTTATTGTTTGCATGTGTAAAAAAAATAAACAAAAATCAGTATACATCACGTTGGATACAAAGGTGTTTGGAAATATCATATTTTTAAGCTTTCACCGAAGAGAAAGAGAGAGAGAATAAAAGATAGATAAAACCTCGAAGATATCTCCATCCTAATATAATAAAACTGGACATGAAAATTAAGACGAAATAAAATGGCGACTTGGAAGGTGATTTGCACAGATATTTGGTCTGGTGATAAAAACCAGCTACCAAATAACCGTAGGCGAATCGGATTAGTCCAAGACTTTGAGAACTATTCTATAAGAAATACCATAAGATTATATAGTAACTCGTGGGCCCACGATCAATTTGTAATGTTCTTAATAGAACAACACAAAGGGAAGAGGCTGAGTTAATATATAAAATTAAGGTACTTATCAAAAAATGACGTGAGACGAATCAAAACTATTGCCTTTTTTTGCTAACATATCTGCAAGGGAAGAAGGGGGGCTGAATAGCCATTAATGGGGTCCTATCAGTTTGTCCAGAAGGCTTTTATGAATGACATACCTATACGAATTTCCTAAAATCAACCATTTAAAGGAATGAAAGTTTTCAATATTGCCGCTGTGAATTTATAAAAAAAAAGATTCAACAGCCCTGACTTAAACATCGGTAAGACGCCTCCAAAAACCGGCGCTGAACCTCTAAAAATGATGGGGGAAACTCATTAGAGGAACAAGCTTCATCAAAAAATATTAACTACTGTAACTGCATTATAAATGAATCTTGAAGATTGATTCGACTCGGAATGCAAATTAAGAGGACAGAGTCAATCGCAAGTGCAGTAATTAAGATATGAGGCTTCTCGGTCGCTCTTGCTTCTTTTATAGTCCACGAGAAAGAACGCCGAGGGGTTGACGATAAGTAATTAATTAAATAAACCTCAATTTTAATTATTAACGTTTAAACAACAAATTTACTATCAAAAGATAGCAAATTTAAAACTATATACTAAATAAATAAATTTGTTGAACGAACTAATTTAGATTTATTGTAAAAATCATTAGAAGTTTACAAAGGAAACTTTTGGCAACAATCACATGTTGTTAACTCGTGATTTTTTATTCCATAGAGATTACATAATAATTGTAATTTTTTAATTAAAGATGAATGTATCACTCAAATGAAATTAAGTGATATTAATCCCCGGGATGAAATTAATTTGATGTAAATTTTATTTTTCTAGGACGATTTTGAGCTAAGATACATTGAATTTTTAATGTAAAAATTTGAAAGGTCACCTGGGGTCAAAACTTGACCTTTCGATTAAAGGAGGTCAATGACACTTATGTAAATGAAAGATTAGAGTGTTAAGACCAACTTGAAATACTAACCAAGTCTGGCACTCATTGAGCACCTGGTTAACTAGGGGGGGCGGGAAAACTTTCAAAATGAAAATTCTCAAAATCGAAGGCCTATCTTTGACAGGTAATTCGATATGTTTATAATTATGTAATTATGACTTTGATCGATGTAAAAGTTTATCAAAATGTAGTTCTATATCTCTAGTATAATTAAGGAAAGTTTGAAAAACCAAAACTCTGTCAAAAGAGAGAAAATCGAATGCCGGTTACTTGTATCAGTTTTACTTTTCAATTTGGAAGGTTCTGTGTAAACATATATACTTATATATATATATATATATTATATATTATATATAATATATATATATATATATATATATATATATAATATATTATATATTTATACTATATATATATATATATATTATATATATATATGATATATATAATATATATATATATATATATTCGAAATATATAATATTTTTGGCTGAAAATTGGTATAATAATAGTTTGTGACATGAATAAAAAGAATCCGGTGAAAATTTTGACAAAAATGATATGGGGGGGCTCCAGCCCCTAACCCCATTTTTTGGGGTTACAGGTAACCCAGGGGTCCCAAACTTGGGACTTTTACTATTTATTATTAAATGAATTAATATTGTGAATTTCAGGGGCGTAGCCCAATTATAAGGGATACTTTACTCTTATGAGCCACTATCATAGTACGGTATTGAAATTTTGAATTACTCGGTGCAAAATTGCACCGACTGTCCAGGCAATTTTATATTAATAAATTTTAATTTTTATATGAAAATGATTATTAAGATTATTATTTACAAAATTTTAAGAGGAAATAGTGATGACTAATGCATTCACAATTCCCTTGATCACGATCGCAAATCAACCACTCGCGAATCCAGTCATCAAAACCCAAAAGGAAAACTGGCCACAAGTGGCAAATGAAGTAATTTAAAATAAATTACGACATTAAATTCCCCAGCCAAAGGAATCCAACAGAAGAAATATGATTTGTTTTCGTAAGTTTTAGTGAAAGAAAATACAGTAAATAAGTATACTTTACATTCGCCAGTGAACTGTGTCTAAAGGAAAGGATAAATGGTTCAATATCGGGTAAATCTAACGATGTAATATAAACTCTCAAGTCTTGCACACTCTAATTTCGAAAAAACACCTCAAACAGTAAGTAAATGACAAACTGAATTACATAAAATTTTCAGTTTAAGGGGGGTGGTTTTAAAACTTGAAAGCCAGGTTTTTCAAGTTGTAACCGGTTGGTTACTTTTAATAAATTTTGAACAAATTAAAGAGATGGGTTAACAACCCAAACCACCAACAGTACCAAAGTCAAGGGAACTGGTAAGAGTGTATATGTAATGGACTACTCTTACGGAAATTCTTTCCCCTAAAGAAATTTCCATCCAAAGACTACTGTTTTCGACGAAGTTCTAATATGTTGATGAATAATGTCATTACTTATTTTTTGTTGATTTATCTGAGAGCAAGTGAATTTCGAAACGAATGTACAAGGCTATCGACCTTACATTACAAAGCAGCCTGTATTATAAAGAACCGTTAGAGTGATGGATAGCACCCAACTTGCCGTACAAATTAAGCAGACCACTCAGGACTATGGGAAAGGAATACACAGTTCACGTTTGAATTAAAGCATAAGTAAGAAATTTTAAAAGATTATTTTAATTGTTCAAAAGTAAGAGAAATTATATGATAAGTTTTTTGATGTTGTCTAAATGGATAATAAGGTTGTCGTCGAAGCTTATTTCGAATCGAATATAGCTTTGATCCGACGGGAAGCCAGGATGTTAGCCTGGCGGCGGTTCCTAGGGGGAGAACTTGATGTTGTGGGTGATTCTTCTTCTGTGGAAGAATCATAAATATTACTATGAATTTCCAAAGGGTAAAGATGAATGACTGCGCGAGTAATTTCACCTGTTCTCGTACTCAAGGAAACCGATCGTACATAGCCATCAGGGGAAGTATGTAAAACCTTTACAATTCCCAATTTCCATTTTAAACGGGGACCGTCATCTTCCACCAGGACGACGTCACCGACAGTTACATTTGGGCGATCAGATTTATTGTAAGATTGCCTTAAATTTAATAAATAATCCTTTTCCCATTTAATTTTAAATTTATTTACAAGGGAAAGGATGTATTTGTAGCGTTTACCAATTTTTATAGGATCTAAATATGTGGGATCCATTTCAATAAGTTCCTCTGGAACTGGGAGCGAATTTAATTTATGCCCTGTTAATAAATGAGAAGGGGTGAGTGGTTCCTCACTATGGAGGTCATCCCCTACAAAGGTGAGAGGACGGCAATTCAAAACCGCCTCTACTTCAATTATAATAGTATAAAATTCATCATAAGTGATGAGGGCATTAGTAAGGGTACGTTTCAAATGGAGTTTGGTTAACCCAATTAGACGCTCAAAAAATCCTCCGTAGTGGCTGCTACGAGCAGGATTGAACCTCCATGTAATGGAGTATTGATTAAAGAATTGTTTTACAGATGGTAAACTATGTAACTGTTTTAAATAATCAGATGATGCATGAAAGTAGGTGGCGTTATCTGAATAAACGACAGAAGGGACACCACGTCTACCCATGAAACGGCGGAATGATCTCAAAAAGGATTCTGTGCTATTGTCTAAAACGAGCTCGAGATGGACTGCTCGAGTCGTTGCACAGGTAAATAATACGATATAACATTTTGTTGTAGCTGTTTTTGAAGTTTTAATTATAAAATGACCTGTCAGGTCAACTCCCAAAATAGTAAATGGTTTGGTGTTTATAACTCTTACTTTAGGCAAAGCAGCTAGAGGGGCAGACCTAAAGTGAAGGGCTTGTAAACGTTTACACAAAATGCATGGTCTTGTGACTTTTTTAATATTGGTTCTCATGTGAGAAAAATAATACTTTCTGCGTATTATTAAAAGGAGCTCAGAGGTTCCTAAATGATGAAAGGACATATGGGTGTCCCATATGATAAGTTTTATCAAATGATGGTTATTTGGGAGTAAATAAGGGAATTTGGTGTCATAAGGTAGGAAGGAGTTTCCTAACCTTCTATCACACCTGAGTATACCATTTACTAATATTATATTAAGTTGTTTACACAACTGTGTAAGGGTTTTTTTATTTTTTAAACAATAATCTATTTCAGACTGAAAATGCAAACTTTGCATATATTTGATCCAATATGACTCAGAAATTTGTTTCTCCTCAATGGAGAGTTGATGGGAGAGTTCAGGTTTAATAATTGATTTATTTAAAGGGGATTTATTTACAGAGTTTTTCAAATTATTTATAAACCTAAATACTAAAGCTGTTATTTTTATAATTTTATTATAAGATGAATAATTCTCACTGTTCAGTATACTTTCAACAGGAGTGACTGTCACAGCTGAGATTATTAAATTTCCTTCTTCATTTTGTGAAGAGGAAGGATGTTCCCTCCAGACTGGCCAGTCTGAGGGATTTAAGAGCCAAGTTGGACCTGATGTCCATAAATCAGAAGATAAATATTTACAGTCTGACCCGCGAGAAGCGAGGTCAGCGGGGTTGTCCTGTGTAGGGACATATTTCCACTCTATAGAGGGAACGTTTTTCCGAATCTCGTCCACCCTGTTCTGGTTAAAGGTGGGGAGTTGTTTTTGTGAAAAAATCCACTGCAAGGTGACTTGACTATCACACCAAGCATATATTTTTTCAAAGTTTAATATGTTTTCAAATGTTTCTAATATAAATTTTAACATGCGAGATGATAATAGAGCTCCCATAAGTTCTAATCGGGGGATGGAAAGCTCTTTAATGGGGGATACTTTAACTTTTGATAATAATATTTTTGATATGGGTGTCGAGTCTGCACAAGAGACTACGTACACCACAGTACCGTATGCAGAGCCAGATGCATCGGAAAAGGCGTGGAGTTCCACATTAATTGTATATAAGTTGCCTGGGCAATTTTAAGTTTAAACATTGTTCAAATTGAACCACAAGTGATCTCCATTCTTTTTGAAGATCATTGGGAATCTTGTGGTCCCAGTCAAGTTTTAATTTCCAAATTTTTTGTAGAAGCATTTTGCCTCTTATAACTACGGGTGATAAAACACCAAGAGGATCAAATGCAGAAGCAACATTATGTAGTATTTTACGTTTGGTATTGGCTTCTGGGTCGAAGCTACGAGTGGGGTAAGACATGGTATCGGAAGAAGTATCCCATTCCATACCTAAAATTTTTAAACAAGGTTCTTCTATGCCCAATTCCTTTTCTTGAAACATAGAAGTAGCGAGAGATGAGTTGGAAGCCCACTCTCTTAAATTTAAACCAGCCTCTGCAAATAAGGATCTGGTTTCAAAAAAATATTGTTTTATTTCATCCTCGGTGTCAAATGTACCGAAGAGGTTATCTACATAAATTTGCTCTAATATGGCATCTTTGTATGCCGTTTGGGATTTATTTACATGGTGATGGAGGCATGCTGCCAATAAAAATGGACTACAAGTTGCTCCAAATAGTACTGATTTAAACCTATATGTCACTATAGGCGATTGGGGGTCTGAGGGGTCTCTGACCCATAGGAAACGAGTTGAATCTCGATCCTTTTCTGCTAAACGAATGCCTAAGAAAGCCTTTTCAATATCTGAGGAAGTTGCGTACTTTTTTATTCTAAATTTTAATAATAATTTTCCCAGATCTGTTATCAGAGAACTGTGTAAACAGAAATTTAAACTGGGATTATTGGATGAGCAGTCATAGACTAAACGAAGTTTAGTTGTAGAGGAATTTTTGCGCACCCCATGATGAGGTAAGTAATGTAACTTGGCTTCAGGATGGAGGGGGGTGGAAGGTTTTACTTCCTCGATGAAGTCAAGGGACAGCTGTTCCTTTATCACATCGTTGTAAGATTTTAATAATTCGGGTTCAGTCCTGAGCCGTTTCAATACACTATAAAGTCGACGTTTCGACAAAGAATAATTATCAGGTAAGTTGGGATGGTTTGCACGCCATGGCAATGACACCACATATTTCCCATTTATAAAGCGCAAATTTTCTTTAAATGATTCAAGGGTAGTCAATGATTCAAGAGTAGTTTTTTCAGCTAAAGTAAACTGCTCATCAGGTAATATTCCAATGTGGGAGAGAGACCATAAACGATCAAGGTCGTCTATGGAGTTTTTATTATACTCCTCCTCTGTGATCACAGAAGGAGGGGGGAGGGGGTCCTCAGCTAATGGAATATTTTATATTTCATATTTTCAATATTTTGATACATACTAGAAACTTCAGCTGAAGCAGATAAAATATTTTGATCAATATTTTTAATGGTGTTGAGAGTTCTCACAAGTTTCAGAGGAAACCAAAATTCCATATTTTTTGTAACTTTTCGAAGGGGGAAATAATATATTTTTTTTCAGAAGGTGAATGGGGTTTTTTTTTTCATCACAGCCTCAGTTAGGCAAAATCATATTTTTTTATACTTTATGGGGAAACAATTTCACAAGCCTCGTCCGAGGCAGACAAAACCTTAAACCTATTTACTAAATCTAAATATTCCTCTTGGGAAAAATATGAAAGTTGATGCGCATTATTTACAACTTCTCCTCCCTCGGCATCTTCGAAGGGAAGTGAAGGATTTAAATTCAAAGAGTCCTCTGCCTCAGTTATAGAGAGGGGAGGATTTTCACTTAAAACTAATGGTTCTTCCTCCTCAATTATAGGGAGAAAGGAAGAATGATCAATATTCTTATGATTAGAATGATTAAAACTAACTATAGGATCAAAAAATTGAACTTCGGCCCTAAAAGAAGAAACAATGGTGACTTGAGAATCTGTGTCACCAGAAGCAAGCAAAGGGTAATTTGCCCCAAATAATATTACCTACATTGGTTTTTAACAAATTTACATTGTTTATTTTCTCATATGATTGGAGAAAATGGGGGAGGTTGTCGGATCCAAGGAGTAAGCCAATATCCGTAATAACATCTGATGTTGGATAAGGATTAGCAAGGGGAATACGATATTGTCTGAGCATTTGTGTGGTCTTTACAAGCCCAGGTATTTTAAGATCGTTGGGAAGGCGATCTACTATAACAGCAGATATAGGAATCACCCCCTCCTTGGTACTGATGTTTAAGGTGACCACATCATGTACTGAAGGAGTGCCCTTTTTGTTAATTCCGTTTATGGAGATGTTAACAGTGGAATGGGGAATGCAGTTTAATATTTTAGCCACTGATTTCGATATCAACGAGACCTGAGATCCTTGATCGAAAATACTTCGAACCAAGATGGGTTTGTCTCCTTTATTTATTTTTAAATCCGCTATGGGAAGAGCTACACCGTGGCTCTGGGCCAACAAGGTGGAGGTGAGGTGGTTTGAAGCGGATTGGGGTACAGTTGTAATATATTCTGGTTTTTTATATTGGGGACAAAGAGCAGTATGATGCTCAGGAGACTGACAAGTGTAACACTTTTTAGTGTTTTGGCAATCAGGTGTAGGGTGACTGCTACTCAAACACCTTCGGCACCAATGATGATTTTGGACAATTTGGTTTCAAAGTTCAAGAGTGTTTATAAGACTACAATTGGCGGTGTAATGACTGCTGTTACAGAAACGACATTTTATAGGGTTATTTTGACCATTATTATTATAAAAAGTGAGGTTATGATTATTATTTGAAGGGCGATGTTGATAATTATTTTGATTGTTATTATAATATGGGGGTCTATTTTGATGGTTAGGGGGTTTATTATTGTTAAACCTATTAAAGTTGTTATTAAAAAGTTAGGTTTATTTTGGTTAGGTTGATAGTTTGATTTATTATTGGACCTTTGAGATGGTGAGTTTACATTTGTATTTAATATAGTCGATTGTTTGGGTTTGGCCCCTTGTCCCTTCCATTTATTATTGGAAGGTGAAGTATGCACTGATTTTTGGGGGTATTTTTATTATACTTGTTGGATAATGTTTGACCTGAGGCCTCTAAAACTGAAAGGGCCTGGTTCAACATATCAAAAAGGAAATCAAGGGTCCAGTCTTTACCGACATGTTCCCATTTAACTTTTTCTTTAATTTGTGAAGGCAATTTTTGGGCCATTAAAACACCCAATATAGTAGAGCTAGTATCGTCATTGACGGTCATGCCCTTGACCTTTAAAGACTCGACATAACAATGTACATCGGCTTTAAAGGCATACAGATCAGAGTATTCATATTTTGGTGGGGTTAATGCAGTTAATTTTAATATTAAGGTCTCCTTGACCTTTGCGGGGCTATCGAAATCCTTTTTAAGAAGATCTCGAATAACTTTATAATTATCACCGGTGATGGCATAGCCAGATACCATCTGTTTTGCTGTGCCTTGAAGGCAATCCAATAATAAATCAAGTTTACTAAGGTCAGAGTAATTCTGACCTCCGACATAGTTCTCAAATGATTCAATGAAAGAGGCATATTCTAAAATATTGCCACTAAAGGTAGGTAGTTTTTTAATGGGGCGTTTAAATGCCTCCGGCTCTCTAGGGGTAGCCGGAGCAATCGGTGATGTAGGGCGCGAAGCTGGTCGCGAAGGTGGTTTAGTAAGTTCTTTAATTTTATGTTCAATGGCGCTGATGGAATCAAAAATAGAAGCATGCCTTTCGTACGTAATGTTGCCATCGATTAAAAGATTTTCCTCGTCAAGGAAATTTGCGATGTTATCATCAACTTCTGTTAATTTAATGTCTAAACTTTCTAATCTTTTTATAAGAGAATTCAATTTGGGAATATCGGGGTTGGCAACCATTAATTGGGTATTAGTTTCGTTAACTGTCTTTGTGACATGAGAACGTAACAATTTGCGCGATTTTTTAAATGCCTCGTACTGTTTGAGGTCACTATCTGACAAATCAGACATGGGGGAAGCCATTTTTAATCAAAAATTTTAAAATATATAAACAAAGAAAAGTGTGTCTTGAGACACAAAAAAAATTAAAATATTCAAACTATAGATTAAATGTTGATTTTGTAATGTTCAACAAAAAACTTGTTGAACCGATGAAACCGGTTTCAGAGTACCGTATAAAGCGCTGAATATTGTACAAAATTTTATACATGAAAGAGTGTCTCGTGACACTAAATATTCAAATTGTATACTAAGTTATTTTATAAAAAATATATATGTTATATATTATTGGATCACTCGTTGTGATCTGAGTAATGTGTGAAGGTTTGAAACGAGAATATCATATATAGTATATAAATATATAAATAATTTTATGAATATTATTGTTAGAAATATTTAAAACTAACTTAATACTAAATAATTGTGTTTATATTACACAAACAAGTTTTATATAATAATGAAACTTAAAATTATTTAAAAACGTATGTTCTTCTACATACAACAAGAGATATAAAATACGAAAAAAAATATATTTTTACTAATGTAAAAATAAAATGAAAAGAAATGTAGTTCACTTCTAATTGAATGAAAGAGTTTTATTATTTATATATATATATATAATATTTTTTAAATATTAAAAATATTTTATTAGGATATTTTTAAGAAAATAAAAAATTTCCAGTTTTAATTTAGATTTTTTTTTTTTTTAAAGTTTTTAAAGGAATAATAAAAATTCCCCTAAATTGAGGGGAAAATTATTTGAAAAATTCCCCGAAAATTTTTTAATAAATGTTTTGATTAAATGCCCTCTATGGAGCTAGTAAATTTGATGTGAAGAACTGGAGACAGACTATGTCTCTCATAAGCTCCCACACAAACAAAAAAAAATTAAAAAGGCCCCTAAAGAGGGGAAAATATATATAGGGGAAAAATATTATGTGACACGAGGTCAAACAATAAAAATATGTATAAACTATTATTAAAAAATAGTTTAAAAAGGTGGTAAATGATTTTTAAAATTTTATGAAATTTTTGTTGAAAGTTCGTGTGCCAAGTATTTATGACTCACAAAGGTTGGTACCAATAAATGTTCTTATAAGGTTAAAAAAAATCAATTTTATATCTTTTCTTAAAAAAAAGTGGGGGGGGGGTGTTTTTAAGGAAAAACCAAACGGAAAATTTTTTGGGAAAAAAAAAAAAAAAAAAAAAAAAAAATCCCCCCGGAAAAAAACAATGTCAACCACGTTGAGCGCAATAAAATGTTGGCGCAAGGTCCAAATTTGTAAAGGACCTGAGTGAAGGATGATGGGTACGAACGCGTTGGGCGCCAATTTAAATGTGGGGATTAGTGACCCAGTCTCAGGTAGCTGGGCTAATGAATACCAGATCACCAATCTACATTTTTTCCTACTTCCAAACAAATCTCAGGCGCAGTACCACTTTTGCTCGATTAGTTTGGAAGGAGCCAATGAATAGTGGAATATAAATTTGTATATATATATATACTCAGTGGACCTCGTGTGGACCAGAGTAATTAATATATGTATACAACGAATGAAAAATAATTATTGAATTTATAATTTACTGGCGTATTTAACTGGGGAATGTCCATAAAAGAACCGAGTTTTTATTATGATGAATTTGGGGACGAAAAAGTTTTATCGTATATTAAATTTAATTGAAATTTTATTTTCCTATAGTGTTAAAGGTTTATTGAGTTTTATTTTATATGGAATCGCTTTAATATTTGAAATTAAAATAAAATTTTCATTACGAAGTTATTTCTGAATTTCCGAATATAGTAAACCACGTTATCGAACAGATGTAGTAATAATTTTTATAGCTTCGAAAGTGACAAAGATGAAAACTCTAGTTCAATTTTCAAGATAAAAACAATATAACCACAAATATTTGTTGTGAATAACGATAACAATAATAACATACTACTAAAACTTTCTATAATTAGTAATAATAATAATAATAATAATAATAATAATAATAATAATAATAATAATAATAATAATAATAGAAAGCAGTATACTAGTTACACTAAAATAATGATGATAATAATAATAATAATAATAATAATAATAATAATAATAATAATAATAATAATAATAATAATAATAATAATAATTATTATTAATGGTAATGACTACCAACAATAATTATTATTTGTAGAATCGTCCAATCTCTAGAAATGAAAGCATTCTAGAAGGAAGACAAATTTCCATGTAATAACTTTTTACTTTAGGTTTAATGTTTCTCGTTTCTGTTTAGAAAACAAGGAAAACAAAAAGAAACCGTAATAAGCAAATGTCTACTTCTTGGAAACTAATTATTATTACAAGACAGGGGTGAAGCCTCTGTCTGGGGATCTCTAATATTTGCTCCACCACCAATCGGGAACTAAAATTACCAAAACCACTAGAATTACAATTTACATGCACGGAAATTGCGACGTGAAAGTTACACAAAGTTCGGAAAACTCGCTGAACTTTGAACATTTAATTTTATTATTTTGCGACAAATATTTGGGGATATATATATATATATATTGCACTATATATATATAGGAATTATATTTATATAATAAAAATTATACAAAATAAATTCTAAATCATAGTTTTGATTGGATGAGTCATTTTAGGTAGCGATTTTTATTTGTTAATTTTTGACTCGGAAAATTTTCGGAACGTGATCAGTTGTTAAGACAATTTTTATTATTTCTAAGTAAAATTTTATAGATTTATATATATAAATTTTAATATTAATGAAAAATGGTTTTCATTTTCTATTGACGACGAGGCAGTAATTTCCGACCTACTTATTTGATTGAAATTTTTAATTTCAATCGTGACGAGAATTTTTCTCTATGAAGCATTTACCATGATGAATTTCATTACTTCAATTTCTACGGTTTCACTTAATTTTATTTAACTTTTTATTTTTTATATTATTATTTTTTAATCAAATCCTTTGATTTTAATAGTTTTAATTATTCCTTTTATATTAAATTTTCCCCAAACTCTTCTTGACTCTTTTCGCGCTTATTTTTTCTTCTCTTCTTTATGTCGTTTTCCTTCTGTCTTACTTTTTGTTCAGCGTATTTATTGGTTGACAGTGTCGTTTAAAAAAAATAAAATCAAATATTATACTACAAAAAACCCTGGTAAATTAGTATACATCACGTTGGATACAAAGGTGTTTGGAAATATCATATTTTTAAGCTTTCACCGAAGAGAAAGAGAGAGAGAATAAAAGATAGATAAAACCTCGAAGATATCTCCATCCTAATATAATAAAACTGGACATGAAAATTAAGACGAAATAAAAGGGCGACTTGGAAGGTGATTTGCACAGATATTTGGTCTGGTGATAAAAACCAGCTACCAAATAACCGTAGGCGAATCGGATTAGTCCAAGACTTTGAGAACTATTCTATAAGAAATACCATAAGATTATATAGTAACTCGTGGGCCCACGATCAATTTGTAATGTTCTTAATAGAACAACACAGGAGAGAAAGGATAACGCTTCCGCTCTCGATGGCGTCCACTCTAATAATAATAACGTGAAGAGAATCAAAACTATTGCCTTTTTTGCTAACATCTGCAAGGAGAGAAGGGGGGCTGAATAGCCATTAGTGGGGTCCTATCAGTTTGTCCAGAAGGCTTTTATGAATGACATACCTATACGAATTTCCTGAGATAACCATTTAACGGAATGAAAAGTTTCAATATTGCCGCTGTGAATTTATAAAAAAAAAGATTCAACAGCCCTGACTTAAATGTCGGTAAGACGCCTCCAAAAATGGCGCGGAACCTCTAAAAATGATGGGGGAAGCTCATTAGAGGAACAAGCTTCATCATAAAATATTTTACTACTTTAACTGCATTATAAATGAATCTTGTAGAAGATTGATTCGACTCGGAATGCAAATTAAGAGGACAGAGTCAATCGCAAGTGCAGTAATTAAGATATGAGGCTTCTCGGTCGCTCTTGCTTCTTTTATAGTCCACGAGAAAGAACGCCGAGGGGTTGACGATAAGTAATTAATTAAATAAACCTCAATTTTAATTATTAACGTTTAAACAACAAATTTACTATCAAAAGATAGCAAATTTAAAACTATATATTACAAAAGAAACTTTTGGCAACAATCACATGTTCTCAACTCGTGATTTTTTATTCCATAGAGATTACATAATAATTGTAATTTTTTAATTAAAGATGATTATCAATTTTGACAATAACCATCAGATTCTGTATGTTTTTCTGATTAATTTGATGTAAATTTTATTTTTCTAGGACGATTTTGAGCTAAGATACATTGAATTTTTAATGTAAAAATTTGAAAGGTCACCTGGGGTCAAAACTTGACCTTTCGATTAAAGGAGGTCAATGACACTTATGTAAATGAAAGATTAGAGTGTTAAGACCAACTTGAAATATCAACCACCTCCGATATCCCTGGAACACCTGGGCAACGAAGAGGGAGAAGGAACACCTTCCAAATTATGATAATTTCAAAATTGATGGCCTATTTTTGTAGGCGGGCTATTATGTTTATAATTACGAAACTACAACTTTGATCAATATAAAAGTTTATCAAAATGTAGATCTATATCTTGAGTATAACTTGAGAAAGTTTGAAGCTTCAAAACATTGTCAAAGGGAGTTTAAATGTAAACCGGTTTTTTGTATCAGTTTTATTTTTTCTCAATTTTGGAAGGAAGAAGTTATTTATATATATATATACCTTATATATATATATATATATATATATATATAATATATTAAATATTATTATATATATTATATATATATATATATATATATATATATATAATATATATATATATATTAATAAAATATTATATATTATATATATATATATATATATATTGAATATATATCTTTTTGCGAAAATTGGTAACAATATATATTGTGACATGAATAAGAAGAATCCGGTGAAATTTTTAACAAAAAATGAAATGGGGGGGGGCTGCAGCCCCTAACCCCATTTTTAGGGGTTATAGGTAACCCAGGGGTTCCAAACTTGGGACTTTTATTATTTATTATTAAATGAATCAATAATGTGAATTTCAGGGGCGTAGCCCAATTATAAGGGATACTTTACTCTTATGAGCCACTATCATAGTACGGTATTGAAATTTTGAATTTCTCGGTGCAAAATTGCACCGACTGTCCAGGCAATTTTATATTAATAAATTTTAATTTTTGTATGAAAATGATTATTAAGATTATTATTTACAAACTTTTAAAAAGGAAATAGTGATGACTAATGCATTCACAATTCCCCTGATCACGATCGCAAATCAACCACTCGCGAATCCAGTCATCAAAACCCAAAAGGAAAACTGGCCATAAGTGGCGAATGAAGTAATTTAAAATAAATTACGACACCATAGTATCAATACTATACATAATCACCGTTAACAGTATATCCTTCTGCAAAACTCTAGCGCACGCAAGACATAGTCCATTTGCATACACAAAGAATTTAATTAAACCAGCCACCTTCCAACCATTCACATCCTTCCTACTAAAATCTCATCATACTTCCCTTTTTTCAATAAATTACTGTATATTCTGAATATTAAACTCAGATACATTTTCCAATTTCTCACCGCCCAACATTATTTCATACCACTCTATCTTCACCCTCTACTATTACCTTACTCTTATCTACATTTACTTTCAAACTACTCCTTTAACATATACTTCACCACCCCACTACCAAACCTCTGAAAATTTCTTAATATTCGCTGCACAAAACAAAATTATCAGCGTCACAAAGCACTGCACCTTACATTCTCTTCAAATCTCCACCAATATACATCTTCCCCCACCACTCCTACCTCTAATTTCCCAATCACCTCGTTCATAAACATATTAAATAGCCAAGGAGAAATAACAAATCCCTGCTTCTCTTTCCACTATTAATATTAAATCATTTAATTTCAACTCCATTTGTATTTACACACCCATCACCATCAACAAGCATAATTTTGATAACATTCAAAAGCGTCGACCAACACCACATATCACTGACATCTGCCATAGAGCTTCTCTAATAATTCTGTCATACACCTATCTCATGTCAATAAAGCCTGAATACAATTATTTTTCATTCCTTCTAATTTTCTCTTTCAGTTGCTTTAATATGAAAATTTGATCTGCAAATCCTTTACCACTTCTAAATTTTCCTTGTTCTTCGCCAATCAATCATTCAGTCACTCGAGACACTCTTTCAACTAAAATGTCAGCATATATCTTCCATACAATATTTAATACACTAATTCTCCTATTGTTCCTTCAGTTACTTTTATCTCCCATTCCTTTGTACAAAGGTACATTTTCTGCTTAATTTCAATCCTTCCTACCTATACCTCCATAAACAACTTGTTACAAAACTTATATATCAAGTCAATAACAATTTCTCATCCATTATTGGTCATTTAACCAGTAATTCCATGTATACCAGAGAATTTAACATTCTTCAACTTTCTCACTCTACGTTTTACCTCCTCTATACTAACCACCTCATCCACATATTATCTATTTATTCCTGCACCATCAAACCCACGCATATATTATCACCTCCATATTACTGCCAATGTTTGCAGATTTTCGAAGTGTTCCCTCCACGAATTCCTCGCATAAATTTCATCAGTCAGGAAGACACCATCCCTATTCATTATTCTATGAAAAACCCTCTTACTCACTTTTCAAACATTTTGTACTTGCATCCAGAAGAGCTTTCTATTCCATTGTTTGTCCCATACATCTACTTTCCTAAACTGTTCATTTTGCGTCTGTTTTTTTCTCCACGTTTATATATATATATATATATACTAATATATATATATATATATTATATTATATATATATATATAAATATATATATATTATATATTCTAATATATATATATAATATATTATATATATATATATAATATATATATAAATATATATATATATTTTTTATATATATATATGAACTTGAGGAAATAAAACTTTCAGTAAAATTTAATTGTAAACTTAGGCCTTATATTGCAACAACAAACTTATATTTAATACTTTTAACAATTTTTAGGGATCTAAAATAAAAACTTTATAAACATATTATTTCAATTAAACCTTATTTATTTTCAAATTTATAAAAGATCAATTAAAAAAACAGTAGTTAACATACTACGAGCTTTCGCCTCTATGTCAGGAGGCCTCTTCAGGTGATGGATCTATCGAGAGCAGGAACAGAAGAATCAAAAAATTAGACTGACTATGAATTTTGGAATTGGTTGGTTTCTGTTATTATTTTTTTGTAGAAATACGTGTCTTTCATTAAACTGATTTGTATCGGGTCCATCTTCGCTTCGCCCTGTTGTTTGTTATAATTATTTCAATTTGTTGTTTGTTATAATTTATCCAATTTCTAATGCAGAATTATTCAATTTGCTTTCTTAAACTAATATCTGAAGTGTTAAAAATTTGATTTGTATTATTTATATAGATGGAATGGTTATAGTTGGTTCTATGAGAGGTAAGAGCAGAGTTTAAGTTGTCGGTCCTAAGATCATATTTATGCTGATTTATCCGTCTTGTAAAATCGTTTGTTTCGTCGAAATACGCCAGTTGCAGTTTTCTGCAATGGTATGCGGCATACGCATTCAACTGAGGTCGGGGCTTTTTAACCTTTTGGGGGGAAGGAAAAATTTCTTTTAGGGGGAAAGGTGTTGGTGAGTGAAAGGATGTTTTTTTTAAGAGATTTTTTAAACGTTGATGTATGAGGTGAGGATGCAAGCAGGAATTAGTAGAACAGACACTCGTGCAACTGGATGTCGGCATAAGAATGCTAGGAAAACACGTGAAGGTAGTGT
The DNA here is from genome assembly GCA_015478945.1 of Trachelipus rathkii. Lineage (NCBI taxonomy): Eukaryota > Metazoa > Arthropoda > Malacostraca > Isopoda > Trachelipodidae > Trachelipus > Trachelipus rathkii. Next base: position 20,557 of record JABUQX010032941.1, read on the forward strand.
TAGATACTGACGGGGCGTAGGGAGGAGACAAGACTTGAATCACTGAGCAATCCGAGTGGTGATAGTAACGATGGCTACAATGAGAGATCTGGTATGTAGTCGGAGACGAGAGGCGCAAGCCGCGCCATGACAGGTACTGTAACTTAATGGTCGCTCGAATGGCAAAACCCTGTGTGAACATCCGGTGAAGGAGGGTCATCGCAGTCGCATCGTATACGTTGTGGTTGGGCACTAGAGCGGAGTAAGTAGGACTCTGGCATGCGTAAGAACTGTCAGATGTCATGGTTGTCACGTTAATTCGTGCGTGGCAGGGGAAGGAACGAAAGGTGCGTGAAAAGATAGGACGTCGTTATCTGAGAAACGCGTATGAGCGGCCGGAGTGAGAACTCTATTAGTGAGGGTCGATGTTAGTGTGATGGAGCGTTACATACATACGTGGAGGAGGTCCAATTGAGTCTGGGTCAGTGCGTATATGGGTCGGTTGAAAGCAGTACGTTTTTTAAGGAGATTTTTTAATCACCCGTAGGGAATTGGGGGAAACCAAGCAAATAGGATTTGGGAGATGTGGGGGCGGTTTGATTGTTTTTTGTATTGTAGAATTTACGTTTGGCCTTTCTTAGAGCTGAGACTATGATTTGGTGAAAGTAGAGAAAAGGAAGCAGAATTCTGTTTTGAGAAAGTGGTGGAGCATATACGTAGAGCTCGGAGGAATAAGGAAGAGAGAGTAGCTAATTTAATGTAGGTAGGATGTGATGAGAACCAATGAGTGTAAGTGGGAGTGGAAGTTGGTTTTCTGTAAATAGAAAAAAGTAAGTGAGATGTGTTCCATAATATTAGTGTGTCTAGGAAAGAGAGTGTGTTGTTTTGAGGTTGATCAATGGTGAATTGTATATTACTATTAATGTTGTTTATGTATTCTAGAATGTCAAGAGGGTTTGTGTGTGTAGGGATGGCTGCGAATATATCGTCAACGTATCTGTACCAAATTGTATGGGAGAGGAGGGAGTGAGGGAGGATGTAATAATGTTCCATGAGCTCCATGAATAAGTTTAAACTGAGATGGAGGAAGGGGGGAGCCCATGTAAGCCGGATTTTTGTTTGAAATATTGGAAGTGTTGAGTGAAAAATTGTGGAATCTCTAACCAACAAAAACACTATAGGCACAATCCTCTCCCTCCCACATAAAAAATACGAAGTTTTATATATATAATTATTTCATAGTTAACCCTCTTTACAATTGATTGTCAATTTTGATTGTCAAATTCCTATTCACCGCCGTTCCCAGTCCCTCTCACCTCATATCCCTATGGAACGTTACATTGGCCGAAATTTTATATTATTTTACACTGTCCTTTCACTTTTCTAAAACAATTAATACTCCTTTCTCTAGAACAAAACTTTTTTTCCACTTCAAACACTCCAATATTTTCAAACAAATAAAATTGCACGGGAACAAGTGTTTAGTTCACCGTGGCGGGGGGGGGCCTGCCCCCCCCACACGACGCGAAGAATTCTTGGGGGAAGGGGGCTTCCTCTTTTCCCCCATACCCGTAAACTTCTTCAATGGAGCTCGTGACACTATTACATCCTCTCTCACCCTCCTCTCCCATAGCAATTTGTACAGATACGTTGAACGATATATTCGCAAGCCATCCTACACACACAAACCCTCTTGACATTCTAGAATACAAACAACATTTAATTAATAATATACAATTCACCATGAACATCTCAAAAACAACACAATCCCTTTCTAGACACATTTTATTTATGGAACAACACTTTCACTTCCATATCCTTTTTCTAAATTTTACGAAACCTACACAACCTTCCCAACTCCCAACTACAAACTCATTGGTTCTCATCACATCCTACTACAACTAAATTTAGCTAACTTTCATCTTCCCCCTTAAATTCCCCGTTTCCGAGCTCTACGTATATTGC
>JABUQX010032942.1:0-12500 GCA_015478945.1 Trachelipus rathkii
CCCCGCGAAAGAATTTTTTATCTCTCGAAAATAAGTTACCGAGTCTCGGTCATTCTCCCCTTCCACCGCTAATTCGATAGTGGGTGTTTCGAGAGCCATATGAACGTACGTGAAAAAACGGCGCAGCGATTCGCTCAGTTCTATAGGACCCGACGCGGAAAGTTGGGGATCTACTTTGGACGTCGCGCCTTCGTCGTCGTTGTCGTCGTCTTTGTTCGTGAGCGCCTTAATTTTTTCGGAAATAATCTTGAGAGTCTTATTTACTTTTTGGCTTTTCAGATTTTGAGTCACGCCGTATAAATTCTCCGTGAAATTAATCAAGTTGGGGTCCATAAAATTCGAATTAATAAATTCGTAGTCGTCGACTAAAGCGTCGTATAGTTCCGCGGAGACGATACTCTTATCTCTCAATAACCATTCTCGCAATACGTATCGCAAAGTTCTTCCTCCGTGTCGCATCAGAGTAACCAAAGATATCATATATTTCTTTAAGGCTTTCTTCGTCCTGGGATCGTGAACGCGATCGAACACGCGAGGACTTATAAATTCGCTTCGGGCTTTTTCGGCGCTTAAATTCCTGCTTCCCGCGAGAGCGTTTTTTAATCGGGCGCCCATTATCGCCGCCTCCACGTCCGCGAAAAGAAAACGGTCCGGACCCGAAGATACTACGCAACCCGAAAGTATATTATTATTATTTTCCCTGCAGAAAAAATCTATAATATTTCCCTTTTCCAAATATACGGTCCGGTTCCTATATTTTGACGACCTAACTCGATCCAGCGTTATATTATAGTTTTGCAGATCTTTGAAAAAAGTGGCGTCATCCCCGCTGCTACTACTACTACTACGCCATCGCCGCCGCCTATTGCGCCCACTCTCTTCGCCGCCAATTCCATTTTCGTCGTCGTCGTCGTCGTCACTACTGCTTCCGAAACTACTATAATCGTCGTCTTCGCAATTCCCAAACGCCATTTCGAAAGAGCTCATAATATCGGCCATCTGGCAAGCCTTCCTGTTTCGAAAAAACGTCGTATATCGTTACAGCAAACCGTGGAGAATCGTAGAGGAGCGAAATGGATGAACTAAAGAGAAGTATTCTTCAAACGCATAGCAGAACACGGGAATGTTTCGACAACATAACACCGTCGAAAGCGCGCGAAAACTGCCACCAAATAATTACCATGCCTTGCAGTCAGCCGTATCGAACCATTGACAATATTTCGCGAAGGGCATGGGCTCGTCATAAGCGATTGCAAAACTAGATTCAATTATCGGAGTGATCTGATACATGCGGCGTGTGATTCTGAACGTTGGGGAGGTTTCGGCTCTCCGCTAGCAATATTTGCTAGCTCTCGCTAGATAAATCCAAAAAACTATAATGATCACTAAGCTTGCGAATATTTTTCGTTCAGTGAAAACGAATTGCTGTCGTTTTTGTTTCTTATTAAAAAACGGGATCTTCCGTCCACACCGCATATTGCGGTGCGAGCTGTGTCCCTCGACCATTGCCGCGTTCCATAGTCAGTCGTGAAGGAGCCGTGGAGTATCATCGTGCGCGTGGCAGGGATCCGTCGGCGAGCGTCGCTCGTAAAAACAACTATTCAGTTACCGCCAGTGCGGGGGGAGGGACGGGATATGGATTATCAGATATTATCGTTTCTAAAATCGAAGAGATCGACGAGCGCGCGGTGAATGTCTTTAACGCCCGCACCTCCTTTTGCTCGTCGATCGAGAGGAATTGGGTACCTTACAGCGTGATCGTCGAAAAATATAACCACGAGGCCGACGAGGCCAACGGGCGTTATTTGGGGGTGGATTATTTTCCCAGGTACTACTTTCCCAGTTGGATCGAAGAAAAGGGCTACTGGCGAGAAGACGCGCAAGTGCAACCCGCGGGATTGAAGTATTATTTTCCGCTCCTTTACGATCTCGTAGCCGAAGAATACGAAGGAAAAGCTAAATTGCTCGTCGAAATATTTTACCCGTTCGGAAACCTCGTGAAAACCGTCAACGATTTGGGAAAATTGATGTTAACGCTACTGGAAGCGACTATGCCCCCGCCGCCGCAGCCGCCGGTGCAGCATCAGCAGCAGCAACAGCAACAGCAGCAGCAGCAGCAGCACTGCGCCCTCGATAAAAATCTTATAGAAGCTTTAGGCGGAAAAACGGGGAAAGCGGGAGTTAAAGCGGCTTTGAACGTCCTTTACGCTAACGAGAGCGAGTGCCCGCTCATCGAGAGGTTCGTTCGAGCCATCGCCTCCCGGTGCTGGGACTGCGGAGCGTATTGCCGATTTTGGGTTTGCCGGTCCAGTTTGAAAGACGGTTGTTGGCCCGATCTTCAATTAAATCTCGGCGAAATGAGAAAGAAACTGAAAAAGAAAATGAAAGATAAGACCTTGTACCCCCACGAAAGGCAGTTGGCCAATATCGATCAAAATAACGTTAAGTTAATGATGAATTCGGCCTACGGGATCATGTCGGGCAAAAATTTGAAGAGTAGCGTTAATCAACTCTTGTCCAATTTGATAACCGGGATAGGAAGGAGGACTACGGCCAATATAAAAATAGCCGCTAATACGCTGGTCGATAACCTCCAGAATATTTACGGAGATACCGACAGCACTTTTTCGACGATCCGGAGCCCTTATTTCAAACGCCGACGAGTTGACGGCAGGTACCTAGACGTCGATGTCAAACTCGAGCAAGACGTTTGCGATTTCATCGAAAAACATATAGGTAAAGTATTATGGGGCGTGAGGCCGGACGAAGATTACTTAGCGGGTAAAGACAACGCGATGAAATTAGTCCCCGAGAGGATGGTCCTCTTCGGATTTCTCTTCCGGAAAAAGAATTACGTTCTCTGTCATTTTAACGAATCTCCTCAGGTGGACGATCTTCTGAAAACCATTAAAAGGAAATGCGACCGCGACGACTCCGACTCCGATTCCGACCCCGATGACGGAGCGAAAACGACGTTGCGGTATTGCCGAATTATTAACAACCCCCTTTACGAAGAGGAAGGGTCGAGGAGGATGGAGACCGCGAACTTCGTCGTCGATGACGATCTTAGTGGTCGTCGAGGAACGGTTGTAAAATTTAGAGCCGAACCGTCTCAATATATCTTGCGCCTAGAAATACGTCATTTGTTAAACACGTTTCTAAATTCTGCTTTGAAAACCGGAAATAAAAACTACGCGAAGTATCTGTTAACGGATGGTTTTGCTGATTCTAATGAATCGGAAATCGAAGAATTAGACGGAGAAATGTTGGCTGCGTTAAATGTTTACGAGTCGTTGTTCCAAATTTACTCAAAGGGTATTTTTTGCAAAAGCGATATGAATCCTCTGGCGATGCAACTTCACTTTTTAACGCAGGTTTGTTTCGAGTTCCGCGTTAATAAAACTCGTCTCGTATCGATTTTAATCTGTTCCATTTTGGGTTTCGAAGTGCCTTATTCGAAACTCTCCTACTACAAGAAGTGTTCGAAACCGAACGCGATGAGCAACATTTACGAAGCCATGCTGGAATATAATGAAAGGACGCCGCGAAAGTACAAGATATTCACCGATCTGGCGTTAAACGTCAAGGCGAGGTACGCTAACATGTTGTGCGGAGACACGATCGACGTCGTCGCCGACAAAGATAGTAGGAAGGGGACGTGCAGCGATTTTTGGTTAAGAAGAACTTTGCAAACGAAGAAAACGTGGGACGAATGCCGCGGGATAGGAACCTTATCCGGGCGCAACATCCTAAACAAGTCGGCTATCGTCAATGTTTTTACTCTTATATTGGAGGGACTGAAGGTTTTTACGGACGCCTTCGGAACTATGATAGAAGAGAGAATAGCGCTAAGCGTCGGAAGAAAAGATTTCAACGGAATTTGCTTCGACGTTAATACTTGCGACGAGGAGGACGACGAAGATGGAGGAGTGCGCGAAACTGGCGCCGCAGCAGCAGCAATCGGCGAAGACGACCCTTATTTACCACCCTCGGAAGATCTAAAATCATTTTCGGTGTTTCGGAAACGCGAGCTTCCTATCTGCGACGCGATATCTAATAAAAAGCGCAAAATCGAGAGGAACGATATCAGCTTCATCGACCAAATTATGAGCCAAGAAAACATAGCCGGGGTTGCGAAAGAACTCGAAGGTTGTTGTCCAGAGATCGCGATTGAATTATCGTTCGCGGTTCGCCTTTATTCCTTCTTCAAAACCTTGCGCGAAATGACGAAGCCTAACTCCGCGTACATGTTCTGCTCGAACTTCTACTGCGCGGAAACTCACACCGTCAAAATTGAACGAGGGACCGTCGGATCGAACAACAAAAAGGTAAATTGCAAAGAAAAGAAGGGCATCGCGTTTTTCGACAATTCGGATAAGATTTGCGCGATGCGTATATGCGATAAATTGAAATCGTTCGAAATATCGCCCGTTCGGTTATTCGCTTCATTGATGGAAACGATAAAAAATCACGTGCGCGAATGTAATTTGTTCGTGGGGCGTAAGGGCGAGGAAATGGTCGTGCCAATCCTCAAGCTGTGTTGGAGTAACTCGCGATGCCGCGACGCTTGCGACTTTTTGCTCGACACCCACATGTTTTTGGTATTATTGCACATACAAAACGCGAATTCGCTCAACGCCCAAAAGTGGTTAACAACGGAATTCCAGAAAATTGCCAATAATATTCCCACTGCTGATATTAATCGAGGTTTAGCGAACTTCGAATACTCCGACAGAGCGAACAATCTCGTCTACAGCAGCAGCACCGGCAACAGTACCAGCGGAGATTCCGTTAGAGGAAACGAATTCGAACGACGGTCTAAAGAAAAGTTTAGCGTCAGCGATTATAATAATAATAGTAATAATAATAATAATTTTAAAAAGAAAAAGAAAGAAGAGAATGCAGGCGCCGATGGTTCAAAATCGAGGAATAATGATTGCCCGCCACGTCATCATCAGGAAATACGTCGAAAAAGCCAAATGAAACGAGGAATGTTTCCAGCGGATTTTGTATTTCGTTTAACTGCAATGATAATTTGGGAATTTAATAAAAACTAATAATTATTTGAGAGTTTATTTTTTTTTATTTAGGTGCATATATGTTATGTAAGTTTATAAAAAATGAGATTAAATTTATAAATCAAAAAAGTGTATAATATTCTTCCTAAATCGTTACAGTAAATTCGAATTTTGTATTCTAAGAACGTTAAAGCAAATCTGAAAATGTAAATCAAGGACTTCAGCAGCAGCATTTCCGGAATTAAACTCACGCGCAACGAGTCGAACACTATTTTTCGTTTTTTTTTTTTTAAAAAAACTCTGCAATCGATTGGGAATGATAATTAAACAAGGAATTATATATATTTATACATTTCTCGTATAGTTTGCGTTCGTTTATAGATTCGTTTCACGCAGGTGTCTCGTTCTATGCAAGGGAGTGGCGATAGCAGCATAATTCGGAGGCGGAGGAGGAGGAGGAGGCGGAGGAGGGGGAATTTGCGTCGGTGATGGTGGAGGTGTTTGTTGGCCGGTAAAAGAAGCGGTTGTGGTAGGAAAAACTCTTTCGGGTTTTGGTCTTTTCAAAGATGGATACAACGGTAAAGAATCGTCTTCGAAGAGAAGAGGCATCGGTGGCGGCGACGACGAGATAATAGGGGGAGGTGATGGAGAAGGTGGTCTCATAAACGTTGGCAAGGTATTATCTTTCCGCGCTGGGTAACTTTTAAGTGTCGATGTTGAGAAGGGTTCTCTTTCCGAAAATCTCTTTAAAGAGGAAGTGTGATACGGGTACCTAAACTCGAAAGGATCGCTTATGCGATAATTATCGCTGAAACGGAAATTGCTTTTACCATTATCGCTCTTTTCCTTGCTAATTTGTATCGTAAATGTTAATCCCGAATCTCGCGTCGATTCCTCCTCGTTCATCGCGATTGTTTTAATCGGTCTGACATCCATCGTTTTGTCGACGATCTCATCGAGCACTTCTTTCTTCTTTTTGACGCGTCGCTTTTTACGTACTGCTCTGCATATTTCATTAATAATCAACAGTATAAGGAGAACGATCAGTATTGGAATTGATGCGATCAAGGTTTTATACCACCAGTTTTTATTCCAGAAATAATCGATATTTTCTTTCGCGGTAATAAAAAATTCTTCGATATTTAAAAACGAATTCGAGTTGTCGGAGGATTCTTCGAACAATTCGCATATTCGAGCGCACTCGAGGGAAAGGTAGATTCCGCACATCTTTGAATTATCGAAGAGATTTTGCCAACGAGTATCTGGGTTCGTATTGTTATAAATGACTCTAAATCTAAATTTGTAGTGCTCGTATATCGCGTATTTCAACCTTACATTTTTTAAGAAATTCACTTTGTCAGTTTCTAAATTTTTTTCATCTATTTCGAAATTCTCCCCACTTTGGGGACAGGTATTTATATTCGTCGGCGAGCTCAATTGAGCTATTGTAAAATAATTATTCGTCGCGTTTTCGCAACCTTCATTCCTTCGATACCTTCTAACGTAAAACGAACCTCTCGTTTTGTTTTCCAAATTAAAAAATTCGTATCCTCTCTTCCCTACAATTCTGCAACGATCTTTGTTGGGCATCGCTCGATTAATTATTAAGGCGAAAAGAAGAAACTGAAATAATTTCGGGAACTTCATGCTGAGTCCGTTTCTACCTCCTAAATGTATAGAGCTAATTTGTTTTTGTTTTTTTTAGGCTTCGAAAGAAATAATAGAGATAAAGGTATATAATACGAGAATCGATAAAGGTATTTATTTAATCGAGCAATTATTTTTTTATCTTATATAATTTTTAAAATTTTCATTAGTACAATATAAAATATAGATTATTAAACAAAATACGAGAACATTGATAAAAGAAAAATATATATTAACTGATATTTTCAGCGGTGACCGCCAATTCGATTGATTTTTAGTTAAATAGGCGTTGCTGCTTCTGCTGCTGCTGCTGTTGTTGTTTTCTCGACCTCGAGGACGAAAATTTTCCCCTAATCTCCTCCTTCTCCGTTCTTCTTCTTCTTCTTCCTCCGCTTCTTCTTCTCCTCCTATGGGTCTGGCACGTGGGGTATTTTGATATTCCTGGTCTCGTCGATAGGAGCATAATAATTTAGAGCATTTGTTCAAAATTAGCTCGGCTAGAGCGAAACTTATCAATACTCCGAATGTGATGAGAGCTGTTCTAAACGGGGTGTTTTTATTCCAAAGGTATTTGATTTTATCTTTTGTCGTATCAGCGCCTTCTATATATTCCAATGGTGTAAACCATAAAGAATCGGAGAAAGCGTCGTCCTTATTATTAACAATTTCGCATATTCTGACGCACTCGAGCGAAATAAAAACGCCGCAAAACGTCGAATCCTCGTCGAGCGGTTGCGCGAAAGAGTATATTTCCCTTTCTCCGGAAATGACGCTGAATCTGAACTTGTGGCGATCATCGCTAACCGCGTATTTCACCTTCACTTTTCGCTCGAACGGGACTCGGATGAATTCGTGCGGAACCTCTTTAAAATTTGAAAATTTTCCATTTTTGGGGCAGGTTTCTAAATTGATCGGCGTGCTTAACCGATGTATTTCAAAAAAGTTTTCAAAAATTTCATCGCAACCGTAATCCGTGCGTCGTTCCTCGATGTAAAACGAACCTCTCGTTTTATTGAGCAGGTTGAAAAATTCGTTTCGTCTTCCTCCTACTCCTACGTCTCTACAGTATTCTGAATCGTCGTCGGATGTCGCTTTATGAAGGAGTACGGCTAATGTTAGCAGCAGACTTAAAAAAAATATCTTCATCATGAAACAGCGTATCGCTTCTTCGAGCCTTTTTGTATTTGAGGAAGTTAGTTCTTCGCAATGAGGCTCGATATAATGAACGCATTTATATAGGTGTTTCCCTTTCTTAAAAACGATAATAAAAAATTGTTTTATTTTAATTTTTTATTAATAGGTAATGAATGAGAGATAATAATTTACAAATTAATAAACGAAATATATTATAATATTGAAAGAAAAAAATTATACACGCTAATTTTCAATTTTAGGTAATGGCCGCGGATAGCGTATAGTTAACAATATGATGCGAGTATTATCAACTATTTTAGACACATATGTTATGAGACGGTCTCTTAGAATGAGGGGTTGGAGACGTCCGTTTTTGAGTTTTATTTCCGTTCTTGACCTTGGTAGATGTTAAAAAAAAAAAGATCGCTCGATATTCTTTCTCAGCTTCAGGCGATATCTTCTAGTTGAGCGGTTGTTGTTTTCTCAGACTCGACGACGGGAGTTTTCCCTTCTCCGGTAGATGCGTTAACGGAGGAAGCGATTCATTGTGTCGTTCGTGGGATATAGAAGGATTATCGTAATCGCTTCCGTTATTATATCTCGTTTGATCCATCACTAGCGCGTACGGTGGAGGCGGCGCCAACGTATCCCATGAGGGAGGCGTTTCGACAAGCTGTTCTTGATGATTATTTGCACGATTTTCGCAATCGCCCAGTAGCTCGTAAGGAGGCGGCAGTAGCTCCGATGGATGGAGCGTTTTGGTTTTGATAAGACGTTTTTGAGGAACAAAATAATTAATGCGATTACCATCATCATCATTTTCGAATAATGAGAACGCCTTTATAATTACTAACCTGAAAAACGATATCAAAACGAAAATGATAAATAACGATGTGGGAAATAATAAAAATAGCAATTTTTTATAATAACGACATATCCTGACGTTTTCGAGCGAGACGTACAAGCCGCAAAACGTCGAATTCTCATAAAAGGGTATTTTGAAATATTTATATTTCCCTTCATTAAAAATGACCTTAAATATAATAAATTTGCTTTCCTCGTTTATCGCGTATTTCAACTTTACATCGTCATCGAAATGGACGTCGATGAAATCGTCGTGATTTTCTTCATTAAATTTGACCGTTTGCCCCTGCTGGGGGCAGGATTTTAAATCGGTCGGTGCGTTTACAGGACGTATTCTAAGAAAGCACGTTTTTATTTTTTCGTAATTTTCGCTCGTTTTTAGCTTTTTGATGGACAGCGAACCCTTCGTTTCATCTCGAAGGTTGATAAATTCGTATTCCCTCTTCCCTATATCTTTGCAGTATCGTTCGTGGAAGGGCGTTCCTCGAGTAGGACTTACGGTGAGTAGTAGTAGTAGTAGTAGTGGGAACAGAAATACTCTCTGGCTCTTCATACTGAAAGCGATACACCCTCTGGTGCATCGCGATATTGTTTTTGAATTCGAGATAGAGTACGTTATATAAATTGATAATATAGATAGGTATTTATTAAAAAATGATTTTGCTAAAAAACATTTTATTTATGCAATATAGATAATAGTTTGTTGGAAGTAAATAATTAAAAAAAGAAAGTACTTTTTTATTTGCTGTATCGAGCGTGAATGTTTTAGGTGTTTCTTTTTTATAAAAATAATATTAAAAAAAGCGACGATTTACAATTTTTTTCTTCATCTACGCGATAAAGAAAATAATGAATGAAGGATAATTATTTACAAATTATAATAAACGAAACATATTATTATATGTTAATAGGTAAAAGCCACGAAAAGCGTATAATTATCTATTTTTAGTAAATTTTTTAGACGCAAGTGTTATGAGACGGTCTAGGTGGGGTCATTGTCCGTTTTCGAGTTCGCCGCCGCTGCTGCTGCTTCGATTGATTTCGGACGTTGTAACTTTCTCGTCGCCGACGATGAAAGTTTTCTTCCGTTAATCCTCCTATCCGTTCTCCCTCGTCGGCGGATTTCGTAGTTGCGGTGGTAGCGGCGGAGACGGGGGCGATATATCGTGAATCGAAAGAGGCGCTCGTCGTCTGATATGCCGATTCTTTAGTATTTGAGATATTGCCGATCTGATTTTCGAACTCAAAAGAAGTTGAGGCCGAAGATAGATTGCCGTCTGATTCTCCGCAATTTTCTCCGTCCGTATGTATCTCGGAATAATCGCTTTCGTTTTCTGATTTGAAAACGCGCATAGGTCGAACGGGATGATTATGCTGCTGCGGAAGGGTAGGACCAGTTACTGTGGCCTGCCGAATATTCGACAACATCGCTTCTTTCAAGGAACTACATTTTTTCATATCTAAATAGTGCTTTTCGTTCGTGTTCTTCGTATTGCGATCGGTAAATGCGCTCATCGTCATAGTTGAGTTCGCAAATCCTTCTCCTCCACCTGTTCCTCCTGTTCCTCCTCTTCCGAAAAACTTTTTCGGTTTTCCAACGGCGGCGTAGATCGCGCCCGAAGATCCGGCTTGGCTGTCGTACCGAGGAGGTAAAGAAAAGGGAACGCTGTAGTTATCTATCACTTTCGTTTTCGTCTGGCTTTCAACGCCTACTCCGCTACCTTCTTTTCCCGATTTAATTACCTTTTTAAGCAATGACGAATATATTCGAAACAAAGCGTAGAAAAAAAGTCCGCATATGATTGTAATAACGACTGCGCAATTAACTACGATAACCGCTATAAATCTTCCGAAATCTTCATTGAGAAAAGAGTTTAATTCGTATAAAACTCTTTCTAGAGATGGTATATTTTCCGAACCGTTTAGTTTCCCATATCCTTTGAAAGTTTCCAAAAACGTGTAAACGAACTCGCCAAAGACGAAGCAATTTCCAAAGCCTTTCCTTTCTTCCGTGTCGATTTCGATGCACATGGCTACGCACGATCCGATAAATTTTAATATTACTGACGTGTTTTCGTCCAACGGATATTTTTGTTTGTCTAAATTTTCGCATTTGCCTTTATTTATTCCTGGGTCACATTTTTTTCCAACCAGTTTCAAAATCGCTTTATTCGTTCGCGATGATGGTGATACGGGATCTAATCTGTAACCGATCGTATACTGATAAAACGGTGATATTTCACCGATAGCGAATTCTTCGCCTGAATCATCGCTAATTCCCTTTCCTTTTTTAACGATTTTTATCGTAAAGTTTGATATTACGTTTTCGCAATGAGCGCTTGACGGTTTAGAAACGTTAATTTCTCCTTTCGTCCAGTTAACTATGGGAAGGAAATTTTCGAACGAAACGAAGGTTCGAATACACAGTTCATCCTTTAGTTTTTTAGGACTCGGGGTGGCGTTCGTGAGAGAGATTAATCGAGAATATACTAATAATATCATTAATAAAGAAATCCCCGTCGATCTTGTCATTTTTTAATATGAGGAAAATACACCGACCGATCGTCGAATTTTTTGTAGCTTTGAGGAATAATAAAAAGGAGACGCGCTTTTCATGCTAATTTTTTTCCCCCTTCGCGCCTTTTTTATACATATATATTATATAATAATATTTATCCAATATTTAATAATTCGATTTTTATTATTTAATACGCGAATGACAATTTATTACTCCATTTTATATACATCGCTCTAAACGGATTTTGATTTTTCATTATTGTTTCTTCAAAATAATACGCTACCCCCCCCCCGTAGAGTTTTTATTACATTCGAGGAAAAATAAAAATAGGGAAAAACTTTTTTTATACAAATTTATTCTTTATTCTTTCACACATTATTTTATACACGCGTATACGCGTATTTTAATAATATTTCTCATAGTTAATAATTCGAACTATATTAAATAAGATTGTAACGACGTTTTTATATTTATTTACATTCATCTTTAATAGCATTTTCATGGAGGGGGTTGTTATACAGAAAGTGAGACGACGGCGATTTTTCTTTTTCCTCGTCCAATATGAGGCAGATATTCACGCACCACCCTGTAACTCTGAGGCCATTGTATCTGTAGAAACCTAGATCATTAGGGTTAGGCGTGTAATTTTCCCCGAGCTCCTCAGGATAGCGAAAAGAGTTATCCGCCCTGATTTCGTAACCGTGACAAATCGAGGGTTCGTCGTCTTCTCGTCCAGTGCGACCGCATTTCGCGACCCTAATTCCTAAATAAGACGGATTATATATTCCTTCTATTCCGACGTATAATGTTTCGTTTCTGAAAATCATATAATGTATTTCATTCTCGAGTACTTTAAAAACCCGAAATTTTGGGCCGTTTAAAAATTTTTCCGGTTCATTTTTTAGATCGTCGTATTTCCTGAAATGTAAATACAGTCTCGACGATCTATTTATACATTCTTTAGATATGGTTCTGGTGAAATGGAATTTTTCTCTCGTTAGATTCAAGAAAGGAATCCCAAAATCAAAACAAGGGTGTGACCTAACGCAAACTTCTTTCCTTTCTGGTTTATCGAAGGCGTTCGAGCCTGAGGTGAATTGGAGAAGGAACAATATCGATAATGTATGCGATAGTCCCGTCGTCATTTCTGAAGATTTAACTTTCTTATCGTCATTGTATTCGTTCGGGAAATGATAAAATAATTCGAAGATTTGGGTTTAATAAAGAAAATGATTGGTCGTTTTTCTTATTTTTTATTATCTAAAAATAATTCATTTATTAACAAAAATACTTTGTTTCAGTTCGTTATAAAAAAATGT
>JABUQX010032942.1:22500-27540 GCA_015478945.1 Trachelipus rathkii
ATTATTATTATTATTATTATTAGTAGTAGTAGTAGTGGTAGTAGGTCTTTGTAATAGTAGTAGTAGTAGTAGTAGTAATAGTAGTTGTGTAGTAGTAATGTATAGTAGTGTAGTAGTAGGGTAGTAGTATTAGTAGTAGTATTTCTTGCTACCCCTTTTATTTTATCGTATTTAAAAGTTTTTTGTTTTTTATTATTTAAAGTGATTATTAGTAAAATATTTTTTTCTTTTTTTTTTTTTTTTTTTTTTTTTTTTTTGTTTTGTTAGATAAGGATCTGTCCAGCTAATAGGGATGTCATATGCGCTGTCGAATCTTTTTGCGATATAATTAGAATATCACAAATTTTCTTTATGCAAGGTTTTCCTGGCTGTTTTTCTTCATTGAATTAGATTTTTCTTTGTATTTATCGGGTTGTTTTGTAGATGTTAAATATTTTGAAGTCAGAGTTATTAACCTCCTGGTACTCTTAAAATATTTTACAATCAAGTTGAATATATATACACATATGTTACAAACAACAGATTTTTTTTTGTTTCTCTTCTGTTTGACATTTTCACAAGTTCTAAAAGTTTTTTTTGGCAGATTCTTATATACATTTTAAGTACTTTTCTCCGCTCTAGATCGAAGTTTTTATATGTTAACAGCAACGGCAGGAAGTAATATTGGCATCTCATTTTGTATGGTGGTTACGTTACAAAACAAAAAAAAAAAGAAAAAAAAAAAAAAATTTCTTCTTCCTATTTTTTTTTGTTGTTTTCTTAGTTTTTTAATGCAGATTCCAAATATGTTTTGTTTTTTCTGCTAGCATCGCGGTTTTTTGTGTTACGGAGGAAGGAAGTAATTTATTGGGCAATTCTCAATTTTTGTATTGTTGGTAAATCATAACTTCCTGCATCGTAACATACAAACGGTCGATGCTAGGAAAAACTAAAAACATTTTGGAATCTGCATAAAAACTTGTGAAAAACAATGATAAAATTATTGGAAGAGAAATGAATTGTTTTTTTTTTGTAACGGTACCCTCATTAAAAAGAGAAAAAAATGAAATAAATACTTTCTGCCATCGTAACACAAAAAATGGTAAATACTAGAGAAAACTAAAAACATATTTTGGAATCTGCATAAAAAACTGAACAAAAACAATAAAGAAATAGAAAAAAATTTATTAGATTTTTTTAAAGGAATCGTAACTGGTAGAAAAATTTGATGCTAATGTTTATTGACATAAACGTTGTAACAACAAAATGGTCGATGCTAGAGGACAACTAAAAAAAACATATTTGAAATTGCATAAAAAACGGAATAAAAACATAAAAAAATCAGAAGAACAAAAAAAAATTTTTTTTTATAAACGGTAACACCATACCCTCTCTCTTTAAATTTCTCGTCGGCAGTTTCTAACTGGGTAGTCTTGTCCGTCAGTCTCCATTTATATTTTTTATCTCTCTCATAATATATTATATATATTATATATATATTATATATAATATATAATAATATATATATATGATATATATACTATATATATATATAATATAATATATATATATATATATATATATATTAAATGTATTTTTATATAAATATCTTAAAATAATTAATACATATTATAATATATATATTATATATAAATATATACAATATATATATATTTATAATCTATATATATATATATATATATATATATTTTAGTATATATATATATATATTCTTATTATTATATATATAAATATATATTTATCAATATCGTCCATTTAGTAAATAGCTAAGTATATACTATTCATAGTTTCCGCAAAAATTTTATATGACGCTGATTTTTTTTTCAATTGTAAAAATTAGAATACGGGAAGAAATTACCTGAAAATATTTTCAATGGCAAAACGGAATAAAAAATTGCTTCTCACGTTACAGAGTACAAATGAAAGCGGATTTGATTGGTTCAAAATATATTTCTAAAATAATTTATAAAAGCGAGAGAGGGAGAGAACAGAAAGAGTGAGAAGGAGGTCAATGATTTATATATATATATTATATATATATATATATATATAAATATTATATATATAGTATATATTATGATATATATAATATATTATATATATTTTATATATATATATATAATAATATATAATATTTATATATATTTTATAATATATAATATATATATCAATATATATATAAGTATTATATATATAAGTATAATATATATTCTATATATATATATATATGTTATAATTATATTATATATATATATATATATATATAATTATATATTATTAATATATATATATATGTATATATATATATATATATATATATATATATATATATATATATATATATATATATATATATATTATATATATATATTAGTATAGCTTATATTATAATATATATATATATATATATTTATATATTATATATATAAGTATATATATATAAGATATATATATAGTATTTATATATATATATATATAAATATAATATATAATAATATATATTATAATATATATATATATATATATTTATATAGGTGTATTAATTGACATTGATAAAAAAAATTCGTAATGATATTCCTTGCATAAGATAGAGATAAATATCTGTTCAATACATTTCACACCGAACTGCCTCGTTTCACAGATACAAGGTTGATGCACTTGTGTGGACATATCTCTTGATATATTCCATTGCCCGTCCCGTGCCACATCTCAACTTTTAATTATAATAAGCACAAATATACCGTAGGAAAGGTTATCTACCTGTGTTATTTATTTATGTTTTTCCGTATCTGCTTCATTATAACATAAATAATAGTCCGTGTCGGCGTCAAGTCTGTGTGTGAAGTTTGCTCATTATTTTCTTCAAAAATGATTACACAATAGTGAAATTGTGAGAATATGCATTTGTTTACGGTTCGTACGACGGGTATTAATTACAGCCGCGTCTCTGTGAGGAAATGTAATCCACTAATCAGTGTCAAATCCGTGAATCAATGATAGTTATGTTTGCAGTCTCCATCAACGTTTTAAGAGAACGAGGAAAGTTTTAAAAAACACTTAGCAAATGGAACGGGCGGACCTCACATAGTATCATCAACGTCCAGATGATCGAAGGAAAGGTTTCCAAGAACTTGAGGACGTCGCTACAAAAGTACCAGAATAGATTGCTTGCAACACTACATTAAGTATTCGAGAACAGTTTTCAGGTATTGAAAAAAAACTCAATTCTGTCCCCTTATCAACTCCAACAGTGCAGGCATGTACCAACAGATGATTTTCCTGTATCTTTGTGTCGATGGTGAACAGAAAAATGCAGACAAATCCTCAACATTTAGCAGCAAATTTGTTCATGAATGAGGCAATTTTGATCCAGAGACGCATATGAAGCTTCCACAACAATCAATATGGGCTGAGAGAACCTACATGCAATAAGTCGAAAGTCACTCGATCGGCGCACAGTTTTCATTGAATGTATGAGTCGGAATTGTTGGCGACCATTTGGTAGGTCCCATTATTTTGACCAGCGAGGCTTACTGAGACGTTTATTTCGCAATTTACTTGAACATGAGATTGCTACAATAGACTGGAAGGACATCCCATTACGAAATTAAGATCGAATGTATTTCAATGCAACGGCGGGCTCATCAGCTCATTTCAAATTTAGAGTATGCTCATAACTACTTTAAACACTACTGTATATCACAGGCGTTGGAATATGGCTCGAGGAGGTCCAGAACCTTGGCCCTAACTCTGTCTCCAGACTAAATGCACTTGGATTTTCTTGTTGGGGATCCACCACTGAAAAGCCATTTGGTTGTATATATATCAGCAACAGTTGAAAAAGATGTCTTCGAAGAAGAATTAGGGCGTACGATAATCGCAGAATCTTGTGAAACCAATATTCGGCACAGCACCGGTAATACATTTGAACGTGTCACCAATACAAGGTATGCGGTCACATAAATAGGGCCATGTATTGGCCGGTCTAGGGGTGCTTCATGTTTCCAAACAATTTGTTATTAACCGTTAGTGCAGAATCACCATGTGTTTCGTACTATAGTTAGTATACTTTTTCTCATTCTGTGCAAGGTATGCAGTAATTGTGGTACTGCTATTCTTAAAATTAAATAAATATGTGAATTGAATTTTGTTAATGACCCAAATTTAGTTACTTTTTCTTCAATCTTCTTTATAATAGGTTCATGTAACCCTCTGTAAGTCTGGAACGAGGCCGTTTTTCGCGTGGGAAGATGTTGGGGTATTTGACTACATATTATCAGTTAAATTTATGCAAGGAATATCAAATCTAGAATTTTTTTTTCAGGCATATATATAGAATATAGTACTATAAAGTTATATATTATATATTAATATATTATCTATATATATAGGTATATATCATCAATATATATCTATACAGTATATATATATATTATATAAATATAATATATATATATATATATATAGTTATATATATATACTATATATATATATTATATAATATATATATATTATATATATATATATATATAGTAAGGTGATATAATTTAGTTTAGTTATAGCTACTAAGTATAAATATAAGGAGTATTAGTTTATATATATATATATAAGTAATCTATATATTTATATGATAATAGGGTATACTACTAATATGATATGATATATATATACTAGTATATATGAATATATATTTAGTATATATATATAGTATATATTTTATATATAAGATATATAATTTATATAATAACGTACCTATTCACTATAAATGGTATATAATATAGTATAGTCATAATATATATATCATATATAGTATTATTAAAAAATTAATATATAATTTAGTATATATTATATATCATAAATATATATATTTATATATATAATATAATAATTATATTATATATAAATATATAATATATATATATAATAATATATACTTATATATAATATATATATAGTAATATAGTATATATTAAGATAGGTTATATAAAGTAATGTTAATATATATATAAATATGTATTATATATAATATATATATATATA
>JABUQX010032943.1:0-10000 GCA_015478945.1 Trachelipus rathkii
TGTAAATTGAATAGGATTCATTGATAAAGTTTTCATTTTTTTGTTTTAGTTCTGAAAATTATTAAAATATTGTCGGATATTGCTGTGTCAGGTATATTGGGACAATTTCCGTGTTTGTTAACCGCACATAGATGATTTGCACATGGTCTTTCAAAGGTGGATTTTTCCTGAGTTTTTTTTGTGTATTTTAGGCAATCCATATAAATATATCCTTATCCTAAATTATAAATCCAGTTCTTTTAATTTTGTCAGAAATTTTTTTTTTTTTATTTCAATAAGTTTACTGTTATGTTATTTTAGTTGTATTGTTATTTATCAGAAGTTATTTTAAGATTTTGGTTGTATTAGTTAGCGTAGTTTGAAGTTTTCTTTTTCCATAATAATATTATTTGATCATGTGAGAGTCCAGAAACTTAAACAATTAGCGGGATGGGCCTTCTTCATCAAATACACGCAGACCAACATTAACACTTACAAATTAATGTTATTTTAATCTGTTAGACTAATATCATTTGATTTAAGTTATTATTATCAATTTAAGACTCATTCGCTACAAGAAAGTAATCCTCTTGAAGAGTGTCTCACGTATAGGGGACGGAAACGCGTCGGAATAAAAATAAATATATCTTTTCTACTCCTATAAATTGTTTTCCAAAGATTATTTAAGGAAATTAAAGGTTTATGTCAATATGAAATAAATATTTAGGATACTTTGGCAGCAATAAAATCAAAACTACTGGTTTTATAAAAATCAAAGGGCTGAATTTGAATTCCTAAAAGTCATTGAAAGCTTAATCAGCTGTTTCCGAGGAACTTTTCTCATCTGAAGACATTATAATAGAGAACTTCAGAATAGTGAATTAACAAAAGGTTTGAAACTCCAAACTACTTGTTAACTGAAATTAAAGAACTAGAAATTGAAAAAACAATTAATCTAAAAATCTCGAAACAGGACGTTGTTGTCTAATTGAATATTTGAGGAATTTTGCTAACAATTTTATCTGTACTCTTCTAATTAATGTTGGTGTCCGTCACTTGAGATAACTTTCTTGAGATCTGATCTCAATAAGGATATCAGATTCAAACAATCTAGAAATTACAAAAACTCTATGGTAATGAGTTTCTCTTGAAAGAAGACAAATCTTTTATCATTAACTTATCAAATTATGAACTAAACACAAATGAAACATCCATTCTTAACAGTGGTCTCAATTTTGGACTGAAAACAAAGTGTAGTAAATTGAAGAAATCTATCGAAGTTGAGAAACTATTCAATGACATTGTACAAAAAGATCAATTTTTTTAAGACTATTACAGTTAACAATTATGATCATCTTAAAGCTAATCTGAAAACATTTTTCTTTTTCGTTTCTAAAGACTGCATTTATGATAACCTCACCAAAGATGAAAAACGGGAATTTCTAGCCTCAAAAATAATAATGACATAGTTATCAACGCCCAGATAAAGGTGGTGGAGTAGTTTATATGAGCAAATCTGATATGTTAGAATGACTTTCAAACTACGCTTAATGAAACAACCAAATTTAAAATAACTTCTGATAAAATTAACAATACAACTAAAAAATAACATAAGCAGAAATCGCTTTTATGAAATAAAAAACAAAAATTTCTGACAAAATTTAAAAGAACTGGATTTTTATAATTTAGGACATATATTATGGATTGGCCTACAAAATACACAAAAACTAGAAAATCCACTTCTGAGACCATTAATATCTAATGTGCCGGAAGCGGTTGCGCACGGAATTTGTCAATTAATCTGAACAGCATTATCCGACAATATCTTAATAACTCTTTCATAGTTAAATCAACTAATGAAACATTATGCAAATTATCATGGCTTACAAACTTGCAAGACACTACTATATTCAGCTCACTTGATGTAGAGTCTTTGTTCACAATGTACCAGTTCTTGAAACGATTGACATAATAATTAACGAAGTGTAATCAACTCAAAATCTACACCCACCAAGAATATCAGAACAACATATAGCGAACGCTTTATTAATTTGTTTGTATCCCAAACACTCCGTTTAATTTAATAGAAAACATATTTATGCTACAAACTGTGTGACGTGGGTCGATGGCTCACGCACTTTTGTTGTGGTGTACTTACCAGTTTGCAGACTTCTATATGGTCTATTCCTGGCAAGCGAAAATCCGTCGTGTGAAAACGAACTAACTTTACACCTGTATTTTGACTAAGTATATGTGCGCGACACCGCTCACTTATCTCTAAGAACATAGATAAATATCCGATCCAGTGTTCATTCAAGATAGAATCTCAAGAGTTGTCATGCGTTAAAATTTACTATAAAACTAGTTTTTAAATAATTGCTGATTTTGTTTTTTAGAAACATCATAATATATTCATAGTGTATTTGAATTTCTGACGGCTCGATTATCTACAGGCATTCATGTCAAACCACTGATATTGGTCTGTATATGAACTATGGAATCTTATTCACCGACTTATCTAACAAAAGAATCATCGTAAAAACTTTAGTTTACAGAGCAGTACAACCTATGTTCAACTTGGGAACTTTTGTTTATGAAGAAATCTTCCGCATTAAGTAAAATTGAATTAATTGTGATCATCCACAATATTCCACGCTTGAAAATTTAATAAATAATTGAAGCCATTACAAACAATAGTGAGGTAGTACTAATAGAGAGAGTAAAAAATAATGCAGAAAATTCGGATGAAATTTCTTGTGGTGCTATTCAAGTAACTTCTATGCTATATGTCTGATGTTGTCAAGTAATAGGAAGGCGTAAGGTTGACCATGCGGTATATTTTGAACTCTTCACTCTTCAAAACTAAAGACCACCCAAAAATTAATAGATATACAAACAATAAGTCCAACAACTGTCCTATCTCCTTTAGTCACAACGAGGAATGCTTTGGACGAGCAACCATCACTCGTTGTGTACTATATTTAATTGCCCTGAGTCGACTGTCACGTCGACATATATTGGGTTACACGACGAGATAATTGTCGGACAGGGCAGGTCATACATCGGCTACGTCTCCAGCAAAATATTTTGAACATTTCAACACGGCACATGGTTGCTATTCAACTTATTTATTTCTATAACTTGATTGTTGATTTGTCTAGACATCTTTTCACAATTATATTTGACGGTATCAGTTGTGCCTGTGCCCAGAAACTGATGAAATTGCGGAGGCCTTTTACTAAAGAACACGCAGTTACCCTGGATCTATTAACAGTTAGAATATTTAATTTATTTATCTGATCTAGACTAAATATCATTTGATTAAATTGATTATATTATCTTTAAGTTTGAAGACTCATTTCGCGTTCTAAGAATATGAGATCCTGCTGGAAATTAAGAGTGTCTCAAGATATTTAGGGGACTCGTAAACGCGCTCGGAAATGTTAAATAAATATATGTCTTCGCTCTTCTCCTGTAATTGTTTTCTAAGATTATTTTAAGGAAATTAAATTAGGTACAAAAGAAATAACTATTTAGAAGCTTGGAAATAAAATAATTTTTTTTTTGCTATAAATCAAAGCTGATGTTTGAATTATTAAAAATAATTAATAACTAATAAATAATATAAATTATGAATAATTAATAATAATAATAATAATAATTAATAATAATAATAAATAATTAATAATAATATAATAATAAAATAATAATAAGTAATAAATAATAATTAGGAATAATAATAATAATAATAAAATATTAATTAATATGAATTAATGATAATGGTATAATAATTAAGTATAATAATAATAATAATAATAAATAATCATAATTAATGATAATTAATAATAATGAATAATAAAAACAATGTCATAATAATAATAATAATAATAATAATAATGAATAATAATAAATAATAATATAATAATAATAATAATAGATAATAATTATAAAATAATAATAATAATGAACTAATAATAATATAAATAATATATAATAATAATATTTAATAATAATAATGAATAATGAATTTATAATAATATGATAATAATAATAAATAATAATAATAATAATAATAATATATAGTATAATTAATAATAATAATAATAATAATACTAATAATTAAGTAATAGTATTAATAGATTAAGGCTATTATACATAAATAATAATTAATAATAAAATAATAATTAATAGTAATATTTTGCCATTGAATATCAACAAAATATTAATATTTGCGAGTACATGATACCGTCGAATTCGCGGTGTGTTTTTGTTGTCGACTTCTTTTTCGGAGTCCATAGTCATCTTTCAACAATAACTAATAGTAATAATAGGATATAGATAATTAATAATAATGTTAAATAATTAATAATTAATAATAATAATAATATAATCATAATAATAATAATAATAAATATAATAATCAAATAATGTAATAATAATAATATAATAATAATATATAATATATAATCTAAATATAATATATGTATCCTGTAATAATGTATTATAAAAGTAAAGAATAATAAATATAATTATAATGATAAATATAATACATAATATATAAATAATAATGAATATAATAATAAATAATAATATAAATTAATTTTTCCGATTCTAAGTTCTGCTGATCTGGCTTTGCAACAATGGAAATAGGTAATAATAATAATATGATAAATAATAATAATAATATAATAATAAGTGAAATCATAAATGAATAATGAGATATAATAATAATAATAATTAATAATATATATATTAATTAGGATAATATAATACAACCTAGTATAGAAGAAGATAAGAGATGTATGGATTCTATAGAAGTTTGAAGTTATAATGTTGAAATAATAATAATGATAATAATAATATTATTTGATTTGATAACAATAAAAATATTAATATTTGGGATGCATACCGTCGAATCCGGTGTTTTTGTTGTCTGTCCTTTTTCTACCAAAGTTAAAATAAAAGACATTAATAATAACAATAATAATAATAATAATAATAATAATAATAATAATAATATAAGTTGAAGTAATAAATAAGAATAATAATAATCTAAAAACTAAATAATAATAATAATAATAATAATAATAATAATAATAATAATAATAATAATAATAATAATAATAATAATAATAATAATAATAATAATAATAATAATAATAATAATAATAATAATATACAACCAACATTTAATAGACGTTAAATAACTCTGATATTTGTTATTTAGGGTAATGGTTCTCAACCTGTGATTCACGACATAACTTGTTCCACGAAACAAATTTTGCAGGCCGGAGAACATTTGGTAATTTTACCTGAGTGTAATTCTAAATTAATCTAAACCTATTAAACTTATTCTTATGGGGGAAAATGAAAGGACAAAAATTAGAAAAAAAGTTAATCTTGTTCGTGTCAAATTTTCTGATCTCGAGTATGGGAATATATTTATAGTATTAGCCCAATAATGAACATGTATAAATATGTTATTCATTGCTATAATATCAAGTTCTTGAGGGATGAATTAAACAAACTATAAGTATATATTAACAGAACAATGGAAAATTTTTTTAAGAAATACAAATATATTTAGAGTTTGTACTAATATAGATAGATCTCTGTGCTATTTTGAATATAAATTATTATTATAGGATTCAAAATTTTTTAATATTTGCGTGAATGTTTTTACTTTTATTACTGAGTTCTCATTAGAGTTTTGAAAAAGTAAGTAATTCATTGTTTCATTCTGAATGTTGTTAAATTAGATTGACTTATAACAGAACTCATTATACACTTTGATGATGTGGCGCCTTTGAAAAGTGTGCCCATGACGATATCACATATTAGAATGTATAAATTGGTTCTAAGAGAAGAGTTGTGTTGTATAAGGGTTATAATGCTTACTTAGACAGAAAGTCTTATTAAAAAATCGATGCTATGAAGCAGGTGAGTACCGTTTTATTGATACTCTGGCATAAAGATGCATGTGAAACTCTTCATATTATTTTATTATTATTATTAATCCTGTATTATTTCAATATTTATCATATTATTATCTCGATTTTATAATTAAGCCCATTTAATGATAAATCCTAATAAAATAAAATATTAAATAATATTTTTATATTATTTTTTAAGTAGTTGATCAAGTTTATATTGAATTTAATTAATATTATATTATTGTTACAATTATACATAGATTCATTTATTTTGAGTGTGAGTAAGATCATGTAGTAGAGTTATAGTAGTAGTAGTGTATACCAATGTGTCGTCAATTATTTGTATTATTAGTATTATTAATTAAACTAATTAACAATTATTTTTGCTTTATTCTTTTGTTTTTATCCATTATTAGTATTATTGTTATTATGAATATTAATTATATGTATTATTATTATTTATTATTACATTATTATTAATTTATTATTATTATTATTATTATTATTATATTATTATTATATTATTATTAATTATTATTATTATTATTATATTATTATTATTATTATCTATTATATTATTATTATGATTTTATAATTATTATTATAATTTATTATTATAATTGTTATATATTACCACTACTTTTGACTATGTGACAAAATTATATCTATTATTACTATTATTATTATTAATAATATTATTAATTATTATTATATATTATTATTATTACTTAAATATTAATATATATTAAGTATTATATATTATTAATTATAATTATTATATTATTATTCATCTCATTACATCCGAAGTAATATTAGTACTAGTGAAGATGTAGTAGTATAAGTAAAAGAAAATTATCTGTGGAAATAAACTAACATAGTTCCCTTTTAAAGATTCATTATTTGTATTCATTAGTATTATTCTTTTCAATTCTGATTATTACATATTTACTTGTGTGAGCTATTTATAAGTAATTATTTTAATTTTGGTATTTTTGTTCATTGATTTCAATTAATTTGACCTATAGTGATTTATTATTTATTATTATTATTATTTATTATACTAATTAGTTACGTTATTAACTAATAAATAATTTATGATTATAATATTAATTATAATTTTATGATTCTTTCTTATTTTTTGGAGTTATTAATTAAAATTAATGCATTTTATTTAATATAATTGAATTAGCTAAATTTAATTATTTCTATACTCGGTATATCTCAATAAATTGATTATTATTCGAAAAGTGATAATTTAAATCTAGTTATTTGGTGTATTATTATTATTATTTAATTTTATTTATGTATATAATTATTATTATTATTATATTATTAAATATTTTTATTTATTAATTGTAATTATTATTATTATCATTATTAGCCCTATTATTACTCATGACGTTATTTATTCCTCACTTATTATTATGATCATTAATTATCTAATAATTATTACTTTATTTTTTATTTGTGTTTTTTTTATTGGATGTATCTATATTCCAATTATTATATATTAAAATGGTATTATAATTCTTGTGTTTATTTTAAGTAATAAATATATTTAAGTATTTTATTTTTAATTAAAGTAACATTTTATTATTATTATTAGTGTATATTTAGTGAGTCTCCATTAAATTATTAATCATAATATTTAATTATTATTTAATCTCATTACATTTTCTTAAATTAATTATTATTATTATTATATAATTATTATCATTATTTTAATTGATTACTTATAATTAATTATTATTATAATGTATTTTAGTTTTATTAAATGTATTATTATTATCAATTCGAAACCATGAAAATATCAATTGTTATTACCATTATAAATAATTGTCTTATTTAAAATTTTTTAATGGTATGTATATTTATTATAATAAAATATTTTTCTGTTTAAGTCTTCTTTATTTTATATGAGAATTTTCATAGATATCTAATTTATGTAATTATTTACTTTAGATATTATTTATTATTTATTATCTATTATTTATGTGTATAGTTTTAAATTAATTATTATTCATTTGTCAAAACAACTTATTTAGATTTAATATGATATATAGATGAAAGTGTATATTAATAATATTCAAACTCGATCTTTTCTTAATATTCTTATAGATAATAATTATTAATCTCTAATTATATTATATTACAAATATAATATTAATGAAATCTCATCAACACCAGACAGTTCCACCTACTTTAGGTCTTTATTAATTATACATTATACCAAAACTTATATGATCTATTAATAATTATTAATTATCTATATTAATATAGTTAGTTGTATATTTATTCTAAATTTTAAAAAAATTCATTATTATTTATTAAATGTGTAATATTAATTTTATCTATTATTATTATATTATATTATTATTATTAATTATTAGTTTATTATTATTACTCTCATTATTTATTTAGTGTTTATGTTATATAAAATTAACTTTATTGGATTATTATGTTATTAATGTGAAATTATTTATTAGTTTATGTCAATTATAAATTATTATTATTTATTATAATTATTATTATTATTAATTATTATTATTATCATTATTATTATTACTTACTAATTTATTATTATTGAAATTCTTATTGCAATCATTACATAGAAATTTATTATTATATAAAATTTAACTTTACTTATAAATATATTAATTAATTATATTATTAATTATTTATTAATTTTAAATATATCGATTATCTATTTTTATTATTAATTCTCCCATATACGTGTGACTTATTATTAGTTTATTTTTCGATATCGTATATGATTAGATTTTTTTTATTATGCATATTAATGTATATAGATTAGTTGTAAATAATTCATTCTGATAATTTGTGCTCTAAGAACACTTATATCCTTGGCAAAAAGAGGGAAAATGTTGTTATTACTATTATTAATTATGTATATTAATAAGTATCAGAAAATATTTGAGATATTTATTTTCATTATATAATTATTTTGTTATTAATATTAATTAATTATCTATTTATTAACTATTATATATAACTCTTATATATTATATGATTATTCCATTATGTCAATTATTATACCATCTATATTATTATTATTATGTGATTTTGATGCTTTATATTATTCTAGAGTTATTATTATAATTATTATTATTTCATTATAGTATATGTGATAATTAATGATCATGTAATTATTATTATTAATTATTATTATTATTTCATATAATATTAATATGTAATATAAAATTATATATAATTTATTTGTTATATATGTGATACATTATTATAATATTATATTAGTTTCTAGAGTATTCATTAACATATTTATTGGGAGTATTATTATTAATTATATCATTATTTATTTCTGTTCACTCGTTATTATTATTAATACTATTATTATTATTATTATTATCTTTATTATTATTATTATTATTATTATTATTATATATAATATATTATATTTATTTATGCACATTTAATTTTTTTATATATTAAATTATAAATAATAAACTATTATTTGGAAAAATATTATTTATCTAATAGAAATAATCTTATAATTTAATTTTATTAGTGTGAATTTTGATTAACGTCGATCAAGATTGTATTATCATCATTAATAGATTATAAGATTGAGAGATATATAACATATGCAAAGATCTTAAGTGGAGATACTTATTATTAATTACTCTATAAAATTATTAAATTAATTATTATTATTATTATTATTATTGTTACTAATATTATTGGATTTATATTATTTATTATTATTATTATTATTATTATTATTATTATTGTTTAATGTTATTATTGTTATATTATTATTATTATTTTTTATTGTTATTATTGTGATTCTAATTATTGTTATGGTTTAATTATTTTTAGACTCATTATAATTAAATGTATTTCGGGTTCAAAGGACACAACACTGTGTTGCAATTAGTCACTGAGTATTATCACAACTAGGGGAAAATAATTTTGGCTTATATTGACCATAAATTTTAAGTTTTTATACAGACTTTTATCATATCCATTATTAACAAAAATGTCATAGTGTCATTTCCCTCTTTTTATTTCAAAATGTTGAGACTTTGGATTGTATTTTTATGTAATTA
>JABUQX010032943.1:15000-34223 GCA_015478945.1 Trachelipus rathkii
AGGAAACACAGAAGATGAAGAGAATTATTACCATCAGAACAGTATAATGTGGCATATATAGTAAAGAAGGAAGGTACACGCATAGCGAAATAGGAGCACTGGAGTTTTACTCATATTATATACAATCAAATCAACAAAACTCATGTGCATGAATAATACTACAGTGAGCTACCCCTAGTTTATATGCGAGTGAGATCATTAAATAGGTGAGAGGTACGCGTGATGATAACAGCTCTACCCTCGAGCTATACAATGCACTTATAGTGAGCGTGGTAACTCATATATTAAGATATACATAAAGAGATAAAAGCACCACATCGCGCCTGACAAAGAATAGATAGGGTCAAGGAGTAACGTGAAAAGAGTTACAAGAGAATACATAGATTATATATATAAGTACTCACTTTATTGAGCTACTTTATTAGATCTGACTACCTAATATTCACAAAAGCTCAGGGTTGATAATACCAGAGCCCTTTATCTACAGAATATTAGTAAGTATGCAGTACTTTTATATATATAACTAAAGGCGGATAGGCCCCTTTGATTATAGTTGGAGCACTTGAGAAGTAAGAGAAAAAAAGTCATCGCAGTCTAAACAGATACTTACCTAGTTTATCTTTAGTAGGCCTAGTCACAATATAGTGAGCAACCATTGTGATGTGAGTGTTTTCAATAAGACATTTTTTTAGTTATATGTATTAAAGATCCCAAAGATAGTTATTAACTATGTCAAACAAGGTAAGAGTAACTGATAAGAAGAACACTGAGTGTAAAACGAGATAGGTAACAGTTGGAAGGTGTGTTACCTTAAGAATGGGAGATTTGTAGATGTATACAGTTGAGTTTTGAAAGATTGCCATTTCACAAAGGTTAACAGTACAGTAACGACCTCACCCGCAATACTATAATATATTCACAGATCAGCGAGATAGAATTAGTGAGCAATAGATATTATAAGAACGAATAGAAGCAATGCTGTGCTATTTAGATAAATAACATTGAATTTTTTGAAAAATGAGTTTGAAGATTGGAACCGGAACGAGTACATCGGCAATATGAGTGATCGTGTTATAATTTGTTAGCAGGTGAGTAAAGATTCATTAATGAAAAGTAGGTATAAATAAGTAGGAGATATAGATACAGAACCCTGAGACACCTACTAATGAACAGTAAAAGGTAAAGAGAAGAAGTGCCATCAACAATACAGCCGATATTGAGCAGATTGAAAGAAAACTAGACATAAGTAATAAGAGAAGGAGGAAATGAAGAAGTAGATATACCAAAGGAGGGGAGCTTGGATTAGACAGTGACTACTGCGATATATGCTCATAATATATATATTATATCCAGGTCAAATGCTTTCGATATTCCAAGATTGACCATCACTATAACTAGAAGTCTCCTACGTTAAGTTATCCTAAGGGCGGAAATAACTCATAAATCACTAATAATAGTGAAAAGTATATATATATTCGAGCACCAGTATAAGTAACCTTCGAGGCCGAAAAACCGTATCTGGCAGATCGGAAAGAATGAGTGAATGAATTTACTCACAGTTAGATCTATAGAATAGAGAGTATATAGACGAGTTTTCAAAGATTATAGATAAGAACTATAACAAGTAAGAAGCTATATATGGGCGATATTTATATAGAAGATCAGAGCGGCTTCCTTTTTTCGGAGAATATAAGGTATTGGACATGAGCGTGCTTCCTGTTTGCTGCTGAAATTATGTTGTATTTATATATATTACTAGTAAACATAGAGATAATATTAATAGTTTGAATCGAGAGGGTGAGAGGCTGAGGGATAAGCACGTAGATAGACATAATATTCCCTATATTCTAAAACTCATCGGTAGGAGGATAATGCACTATATCGGGCTAACCTATAACATTCTCATAACGTTATTTACGTAGATTTCAGAAGCCCGATGCCACCCGATATCGAAATGTTAATACTAGTAAAAATAGGCATATAGGAATAATACCTATGAGATGGTAATGTAAAGTGAGATAGTAGTAGATGAGGATAATTACTAAAGAAATCGTCCAGGAGTATTGAGTATTAGAAGAAATAAAATAAAAGTAAGGACTCACGAGTAAGAGATTGGGCTTTTACAAGTTGTAGAGAATAAAGCAACTAAGTAAATCAGTATAGTATAATAAGTAACGGTAATATACGGAATGTAGCTATAAACATTGCAAAATGTTATTATGCCGAAAATGATACCACTATTATTGCAACTATCATACACATATACATCATATTAACATACACATACATTCAGCACATATGTAATACTCACATATCACACATAACACACACACACACACTCGCAATAATTATACATATACAGTTATTTAACCTATATATATACTCATGCCTCACCCTTTTTCTTACTCTATCTACTTATATCCCCCTCTACTCAATTCTACTTTCCTATATATATACCTATCAATCTTATAGCTTATGCTACTAATATTATATATACACAGTATTATATATCCATACTATGTACTTGATTGCCATGAATATAAATAATTATATACATCATCAATCAATCTAACTCTCTCACTCTAATCGTCCCGAGGTCACACCCTAACACATCTACCTGGTTATTTAGATACGAGCTCAGCTCAGCTATCACTAGTAGTTTTCGCTCCACCGTCTATAGCTCATGTACTATATCATCACAAAGCCTAATTACGCATAACACGATCCGTTTCCAAAATACCTTACTAGCCTAACCTACCTCGAGATCTCGCCAACCATAGGTCTGAGAGTGACTCACCTAGCGTTTGGTATATAATATATATATACTTACGTGATTTTCTCGATCTTTCGTTATCTGAGTCAATTGTCCACCATTGAGGATAGAGAGGGTTTTTATGCTCTCTCAACCAAGAAGCTTCTCACTCCCATTGATCCACTTAATCCCACTATAAAAATTGGACAGGATCACGAAGAAATGGGGATAACCTCCGTTTATTGAGCAGACTCGTCTACTTGCACAGTGGATGATAGAGAGTGGTTCTGAGTGTGATAGCTAATTATTAATCTAGGAACTTTTCACTGAACACAGAGGATAGACAGCTACAAGACACAGTGAACATTTACGAGAACTTTAATTATGTGGAATTTGCGCATACTCTTCTGAGGTGACTATCTTAATGGCAACAACTATGTGTATGTCCATAAAGTTGCTTATTAAAAATACGAAATAGGACATTTTATACTTTTTACTAATTGTGTTTCCCATTGATTCTGATGCGACATTTTCGCGTTTGTGAGCCTCTGCAACGTAGTAATTTACGGTCTCTGAGCTGAGTTCTGCATGTGGTCCAGAAGAAGGGCTTAAATACGGAGCACAAGTGTACACTTCCCTTTCTGAGTAAACAATAAATTTAACTATCGAGTACCAGAGTAATGATTAGCCTGACACGATAATATGAACGATGACCCAGCAGACAGTAATATATATAAAGGAAAAGAATATGTATCGCTATATGTAAAGAGTTGTTAAATATTTATAATAAATGCTTTAGCTTAAGCATCGATCAAATAAATATTAAACCTGAGTAGTTAATATATAAATACATAGTTTACTAAAACCATTAGCACAGAGAATACGGTTAAATTTGGCACAGAAATCATTTCTAATTCTCAAAAGGTAATAACGCTTATTCAACTGATAGGTTAGTACTACAAAAATAATGGTTTTTTAACAACTTTTTTATTATTGTAACATTTGAAAATATGGTTTTTTATTTTTAATGAAAATATTATCAACAATCAATTTCACTAAAAAATACAAATTCCCCACCTAAAATTCACTACTACTAACTACTTACTACTATTGGCAACAACTACTTCAGCTACTACATTTATAATATATCAACTACTTAACTAGTACTTAATAATAATAATATAACTTTAGGTTTTCCTACGAAAAGATTAATAATGATAGTAAATCTTCATAATCAAAAAAGTTGCAATAACTACTACTTATATAACTACTACTACTACTATAATCTAACTTATGAGCTTAATATATTATATTATAATATATAGCTACTTACTACTTATAATCTAATACTTTACCTTAAATCTCCTGTATCTTAATTATTATTAATATCAATATTATTAATATATATATAACTATATCTATATATAACTTAATATAGTATATATATATTATATATATTATATATATAATATATATATACTAATCTTTAATCTTATTATACCATAATTTATCATTTTTATAACCTTTATCTTTTATAACTTTATATATAACTTTAACTTAATTTAAATTAATATATAATATATATATTCTATATTATATATACTATATTTACACTTTTAAACTATTATAATATATATTATATAACTTATATCTTATATATACTATATAACTTATAATATTATATATATATATATAATATCCTTATATGACTATAATATATAATACTTATATGTAACATACCTAGGATTTCCTCACTTCGACTCCTCCCCCAATAATTATGTACATACTCCATAGTAGACTACTTGACGTTAGATCAAAATATCTACTATTAACTAGTCTTTATTATATATATGGAAAAAACTATTTATTATATGATCACTCCTGACTCTGAGAGTGGAAACTACTATTTGTTGTAAAAATGAGTCATGCAATCGCTGTCACTGACAGATGCTTCGCGAGAGTATAATGTGCCATTGTTACGAGAGGGAAGGAACGGAGTTAAAGGCCCTCCATCTATCCAAGATACGAGAAGAAGTTGCATGGAGTGTCGGCTCGTTAAAAGGCCGAACAATTGTGTTTGATTATGAAAATTATGAATTTAACCTTCACTCATATTATTAATAACTGTGAACCTGTTCCCATTGTGTTAAACTTTAAACATTGATGCTATTTTTACTACCGATTTATATTCCTTAGAATAAAAAATAAAAGAGTCAATATTATCAAAACAAAATAGAAGACCTTTGTACATTAGATAGCAAACTTAAGATAGATATACAGTAAATAACTGAATCACAAAGGAGAGTAAATACATAAGAAGATGGGGTGAACGGAAGCACAAGAAGGATGACTCGAGAATCCTCCTTCGATTTACACTCATGATGCTCATGCTTTCGACAACGAGATATACAAATAGATAAAGAAAGCAGCATTAATTTAAATCTGAAACTGAGGAGGAAGAAAGAAGAAGAAAAAAATGCAAGAGAATCAAAAGAAAAAAAGACAACGCACAAGGAGAAAAAACGATAAGAAAGAAGAAGAAGAAGAAGAAATGAAAAATAAGAAAAGCATGTCAACAATACAACAAGAGAAGAAACATAAATATAAATGGGAGAAAGTATCAAATGTCAGATAGAGGAAAAGAGAAGGAAACGCCGTATATAAAATTCGCAGAAGAAGCGAACCAAAATTGAGAGAACAAAAGAGACAAGCATGAACTAGTATGACAGAAGAAAAAAATATGTATGGACACTAGAAAATGCATAGAAACAACAAGACAATTCAACCTACAGGTTAATCCCTAACAACTAAGAGCTCTCACGAACACTGCGAGAGACTAGAAGCGGAAAAGTGGAGGATAGAATAGAAGAATACAACATTTCTTTCTCTAAGAAATGACGAAGTGTCTGAAGATCTATTTATAACTTCACTGTGATATAATTATAATCCTATTAGATTAAGTGTAACAACATGACTGTGTATAGCGTCGTATATTAAACAAGAGAACAAACTCCGAGAGTGTGTTCCACAACAAAAAAATTTGACTCTCAACTTTGGATAAATCAAAAACCTAATGAAGACAATATCCAATACTCCAAGGATTCTCT
Organism: Trachelipus rathkii; assembly: GCA_015478945.1. Classification (NCBI taxonomy): domain Eukaryota; kingdom Metazoa; phylum Arthropoda; class Malacostraca; order Isopoda; family Trachelipodidae; genus Trachelipus; species Trachelipus rathkii. Next base: position 20,860 of record JABUQX010032943.1, read on the forward strand.
CTTACAGAATTAAACATACATATAGGCTTTAATCACAGGGACAACGTAGAAGCTCCTCTCGTGTGACTCATATAGTGATCAGGGCCACAAAAGGGGGAGTGGGAAATTAAGATCTGACCAACCTCTGAGGGAGGCAAGATCTACTTTACTATAAGGCAACAACACATAGGTATGTAAGGTATTTTTGTTTATTTATTGTGTTTTGAGCATGTGACACACAGATATCTATATAATAAGTGAGTCTTATAGAGCAGAGAATAAATATCGTTCTATTTTCTAGTGAGAGAATCCAGACTATTCTCAATCATATACTACATGTCATATCTCAGTATATGTAGATTCAGAATTTAGGATCAAAATGGAACCTCATTAAAACAGAATAATGATTTCTAGCGTGAGAAAATAGTTTTATAATATTGCAGTGAGTAAAAAAATTCAATAGTGTCAGTATGAACATTATATATCATGTCATCTCAGAATTGACGTCGATCGAGTGTGAGAATAAGATCACATAGGTATTTTAACGAACAGATATGTTCTATTGAGGGTCTAATAATAATAATCACTATTAATCAATATGACCAACTTAACTCTTACATTGGATTTTCATATATACATGTATAATAATATTAGTAACAGAGATATTACTATGCGGATGAATCATATAAAGGCTAATTATAATTAACTCACAGGTTTAGGCTAGACGGAAAGCTGAGCAGATTCGATTGCTGTAAATACTGATCATTAGAACATTACTCCCTGGCTGGAGAGTGTTCCACAGCTCATGATAGGCAGGTTTCAGAGATCTTAATCCCGGCTGGAGAGCCAGAATGACTATTCCGTCGAAGATTATAGAGAGAGAATCCTTATTATCGAACGAAATTGTTATAAATAAATGTAATATATCAACAGTAATTCGTAGAGATAGCATATTTGAAGATCAATTATGATCACTTATATGAGAGAGACCTTCTAAACAACATCAACAAAGCATATATAGCCAAACATAGGCAAAGAATATATAATTAAAATCGTGTATAAAATGGAGCTGCTTAGATTCTCACTCATAATTTTCTAAGACAAGATTTTTCAACTTCTTCGAGTTACATCGTTAAAGTGAAGAATAATTCTTGTGATCATGAGCTCTAATAATTTAGTTAGTTAGAGAGATCGAATTTTGATAAGTCATAGTGGACAAATGTTTTCATTGGGTCACACTCAGATTATAATTATTAAGCACTAACGCATGTTATATCGATGTGTATACATATAATTAAAATTATATATAAAGAATTGCCTGTTAACAATATGCGAGAATAATATACTGATGGTGACTTTAAATGCCTTTATTTAAGTATTTTTGAAAACTTCTATTATTTTCCTCTCAATCTTCTTGTCTCAAAGATTTAATAATAAATAAATCAATTCTCAAGAGTAACTGTAGTCGTAGAACTCTTTAATTTGAGGTCGAATGAACAGTAGATTAATGGAGCGAGAAGGATGTAAATGGTGTATTGCTTCGAGATGTCTGCCTTATTCAGGGTGAGAATATGAAGGAGCTACCTCTTAGTGCGGCGGGGAGTGGTCCCATTTTCCCCCTATGATAACCTAGATATCAATTTCCTCCTCTTAATCTGTGATTATATCGATATAGGCTTCCCGGAGGCTGAATCCCATATTATTTGGATGTGTATAGCTAGCGGTAGCTCGACGCATGCGGGCCACAAAACTGTTACTAAGAGGGTAGGTGTGACAAAGTAAATAGATATCGGCGAAATAGAGGTCTAGCGTAATGTTTAGAAAATATGTGAGTGAGAGAGAGTAGGAAATGAGATATTTTGACCTAGTGGGGGTTGAGAAGAAGAAGTTTAATAGAGTGCGTAGTATCTTTCTTGTGACGCAATTAGCACATTCTCCAGAGACGACTTATCGTGTAGTGTAACTGAATAGTTACTTAAGTGACACATGCTGTGAAACCACATATTTCCATTTTTCAATATACTAACATCATTAATATCCAATATTAAATTTATTAATATAATACTATAATGCATTAAAAACATAAACATAATAACATTCAACAATCCATAATACTCTTATCAGACGCATAATAATAATACATAATCCCAATAATACTAATTGTAAAATAGACATTAAATATAATAATCGATGAACAATTCAATAAACTCATAATTAAATAAATACACTCTGAAAATGTATGCTGAAAATAGATTTAGAACTCATAAATGAGAATATATGAAATTTAAGATGAAAAAAAAATGAGAGAAAAATAATACTATCAACTATAATATTATTAATGTTTTCTCACTAAAAATAGTATTCAATTTTCAAAAACTTTAATTTTACAATTAACTGATTAAAAAAATAATAATAAATGAAAAAAAATAATGATTTTATTATTTCTAATAATGTGAATGATGCTACGAACCGACCTTTGATTGACTGTTCCTATATAAATTTGGAAGCCGAAAGGGATGGTTAACTTTCTATAAGAAAAACTTATGTTATATTGGAACGGCGATGGCTAAGAGGGCGTGGTTTATGAAATTTTATTCCATTATTTGATAGGAGGAGTATGGATAATTATTTAATCAGATTGGGGGAGTACCTTAAATTATATAGGAACCCTTACTAGAATGGCTCAGTATAAGAAAGTTTGAAAGTCAGTGGTCGTATAATATGAATATTCTTGTTAGATATACTTGCGGCTTTACACGAGGAGCTCGTGATTTACTATTTTATTAAATAAAAAAGATTGATTAGTAATCAGAGAGACATAGTAAAAAGGCTCATATTGAGGTATAGAGACCATTCGAAGTGTATACTATTCGTCGGCTCCGAAAAAATGTTCAAAGTAAAATATCTGGTGTAATATAGGACCCTTTTCCTGGGATAAATACGGGTACAAGTGAGTGAGTGCGACGATACATGGGACTATAGATTATCTATTGAAGACACACATACGTATTCGGATTTCAAATAGATGATGAGTTTCTAGCTTCCTCGCGCCAAATACGATTCAGTCGTTACCTATCTTGTCTCACTTTAATGGAATACAAGAAGTTCATATTAGTCGTCTATAAAATTAAACGGCGGTTCTTCTCGCCCTCCATTCGTGATTATAAGGTAATTGACTGAAATATAATATTAAGTTGTTTACACAAATGTGTAAGTAATTTAGTTCATTTTATTCTATTTATCTTTTTGGTATAAAATTATGTTTATATATTTTATACAATATATATGTATTAAATATTACTAAAAACTAAAATAATTTATTTTTTTATATTGCAAAGTGTAATACTCACGAGCAGTAACCAATATTAACACTTTACTCTTATACTAATAAAATATCACTATAAAACATAGAATAATAATATAATAATATATAATAGAAAAGAAAAGAAAAAAAAAAACACCTATAGAGTGAGAAAGAAGAACGAGAAGAAGGAAAGGATTAGATCTCACAATCAGACACCCGTCACAATGAAATATATGATAGCAAGAAGAAGAACGAGACCTATTAACGCCATATAGGTAAAGCGAAGTATAGTAAGGAAAGAAAATTTTACTATTAATTATAATTCTCATAGAAGAAAAGAAAGAAGAAGAATAGAAAAAGAATAATTATGATAAGAACACACGAAGGAGACCACTAGAAGAAGAAAACAGACACCGAAAGAAGAGAAGAACTAGTAATAAGGGAGGAGATTTGATTTAGATTTATTAATGAAGAAGAAGAATAAGAAAAAAATAGAGTATACACATGAGAGCAGAAATGAAGCAAGAAGAAGAAAGCAGAGGAGAGATGACACCATGAGACAAGTAATCACGAGATGAGAAGAGAGAAGAAGAGAGATTAGAAGAAGCATTAGACAAGAAAGAAACAAAGAAAGAAGAAAGAAAGGAAGTAAGAGACGGAGATGAGAAAGTACCCGTTGATAAAGAGTAGGAGGTGTGAGTGAGAGATAAGGATGATAATGGAAGAAAATATAAGTAATGAGAATGAAATGAAAAGATATGAAGTAAAGTATTAAGCACATATATGACACAGAAAGATATGATATGATAAAGAAGAAGAAAGCAATAGACCTTGATACACCGATATGAGTGATTGATAAGCAATGCACAGAAGAAAGCAGCACAGATATATCGATGCTATCCTACTAATTAATACTTTACTAATGATTTATAATTATCTATAATAAAAAATAAGAAAATAAATAAAAAATTAAAAGATATTAAACACCATATAAATAATAATAATAATAAAAATAATAACATCAATAATATATAATAATAATAATAATAACATAATATAATAACTATTATTACACTTTTCATTATTATACACTAGAGTGAGAGTGTAATCATTTTAACATTTAATCTCTAAAGGGAGTGAATAATATCATTAATAAATACTTAAAATCAATATATAAATAATATATATTAATTAATTAAATATAAAATAAATAATAATTAAATGAATATATAAAAATTATATATTAATATAATATAATATATATCAAATATATAAATTATATATAAATAATATATAATAATAATTATATATTATTATTAATTAAATATTAATTAATTTTAAATATTTATAATATAATATTAAATTAAAATAAATTTAAATATTATTAAAAGTATTTTAATTTACAAATTCAGCTAAAGATGATTATATAATAATATAAATAACTCTGATTATCTTCTTATCACTAAGATAAATGGTAAAATTCCACAAATTTATTTTTCCATTCTGTTATAAATTTATTTTTATTATTAATTTTAATCTATCTATATCTTATTTCTCAATCACAAAACCACAGCAAATAAACAGCTAAACAATTAATTAAAGAGCATTAAACACATACAAAACAACAACAACAACAGCAGCAAGCTCAACACATAAACAACATGTAAAGCATTTTCAATATATATCATCACACTAATTAGATATTAAACATCAACAATCACAGCCACCGATAACAAGAAAACAGTATATCTAATTATAAGTTTGAAACAAGCTATGAAAAATCAGAAAAACTACTATGAATAGTGCTTTAACTCTGAACTATTTTTTTTCTCGATTCATTATTCTATCATAATCCTCTTACTTCTTCGTGTGCTTCTCTTCTCTTCTTCTTACCTTCAATTCTTATTATTAATTATTACTATACTAATTATTATTCATATATTTTTTTATATTATTGATTATCTCTTATTAAATGTAAGTTCATTGAGGTAGTATTGATTATATAACTCCTTTTATTTATTTATTATTATCAATATTATTTATTTTACAATTTTTCTGGTAGAGGGTTCGAATCCCATTAATATAAAAAGATTTGATATCAGAGAGAGAGAGTGTGCATCTCTCCATAAAAATATGTGCCTTTCAGAAATTACTCTCATAATCCGAGAGAGAGAGAGAGAGTTAAAAGAGAGAGACGAGAGAGAGAACGATAAGACGACAGAGAGGAAAATATGACCATACAGAAAAATTTCAATGGTGGGGTATTTTTTTTCGTTGTAGGTACTTAAATACGAGGATTCAATGTTAATTTATTTTAACTTAAAATATGATATATCTTATATCCCCAACTTAACATGAACTACCTTGTGAAAAAATTTTCTATATACGTTAATTATATCGAGAGATAGTTTCAGTATTATATTAATTATATAGAAATAAATAATATATATTTGCAATTCTTCTTATATTTTATATATCATAAAACCATTTTAGGTTGTCTTCGGAATTCAATCATTTTTTAGGGATGATGAGCTAATTTCTCAAAATTATTATTGACTAAAAAAAATAAAAAAATAACACTTAATAACAATAAATTGTTTGGCAATTAAATTCTGTATAAGTCAAATTTCCAATCATTTCGACAAAAATTGGTAAAGTGTATCATGTATAACAATCTCTAAATATAGTTCTTCATAATTACCTTTCCAATGTAATACGTATATATTTTATATCCTTTTACTGCCTGTGCGAATACTGAGACAAGACATTCTTCTTTTAGAGAGATTCATTTGATTGCAAAAGAAGCACCAAAAAATTATATACATTCCTGTAAAATCGTGAACACGTCTTGGATAGTCGAGTATTCCAGCCTAACAAAGCGGTGTTTTTACCTTCTCAAGTTATCTCTTGGGTATCACATGTGCTGAGGTAACCGGGACTTATTCGCTAAAGTGTTTGATACAGAGCTCGTGAAACCAGAGTGATATAACTAGTCTGGTAGTCGGAGAGCAGACATAATATCAAGTTACAAACGACCTTAAGTTTTAAATAATGAAAATATGCTATATGGGCCTGCGTAAAACAATTCTGTATCACTTTCTGGAATTCATTTATTAATCTTTGCTAGTGATTGAGAAATTGAAAGCGAGTATATATTTCCTATTCAACTAATTATATACTTAGAAAAATACTTTACCGTTAAGAATTTCACTCATATAAAAAATCTAATGATAGAAGTTATAATTGAATAATCAATATTGGAACCCTTTATAACCCTCATTTTCTCTGTTTGATGAAGGTAGGATATAGCGCAGTAATTAAATAATCGAAATTAAATTGTAAAAGTACTTGAAAGTGTATTATATCTATAATATATAATATATATATATATTATAAAGGCTAAATCTCCACTCACACCAAAGAAAACCGTTTTTTAGTTTTTTATTCCTGTAGGTGAATCGAAATAAGTAGTAACAACTACTAGTTACTAAAATTAGTACTATTACAATAATAATTTTATACAATGCTAAATTACAATTTAATTTTCGACAGATTTGTCGAGGTGAATTATATGAGCAATACCCTTCAACTAAATAAAGAACAGGAAAACTAATTGCATGGCACATCATGCTCGGGATTTATATTGAGGCACCCAATATACTTTGAGCTGTGGCCAGACGAGAATTTTATACTTTAACCAACAGATCCCATAACGATTGATGAGTTCTCCATTCATTTTTGAGTGTATTACCCAGCCTTTCTTAAACATGTTGAAGAGTCCTCATGAGCAAGTACCTAGTTACCTGAAACCATAAATGAAACAAGACCAAGAGAACGAGAATCTAGACGGACAGGGTGAGCACAACAAAATCTGACACTCATCCAGAATCAAAAAATGAAAAATTTTGCTCTGAAAGAAAAGCCTGCCGACCCGCAGATAAAAACTGAGTCTATGAAAAAGTGCCTTATCTCATAACTTTCTTGAAATCTATTTAATTATTTCTCCACTTCCATTTTTCGAATGAAAAATAAACTCTTCGTATTACATTCTAATCAGTGATATGCATTATTATTTTTATTATTTTAATTATTGATTAATTATTTATTCATTAATTATGCTCATTTTAATAAATTATGGAATGTATATGATCCAATAATTATTATCTAGATTATTATTAATTTATTCACATTGAACCTATCTCAGTATGCCGCAACCCACACCTCATTCGCCCGTGTGCCATGAATACACCTCTTATGTCCGAGAGAAGAGAGAAGAGAGAGAGAGAGAGGCACGCGAGGTAGAGAGAGAAGAAGTAGGAGAGAGACGGCGGAGAAGTGAGAAGGATTGACGGAGAAAGTGATTGATATCGAGACAGACTAGAGAGTATCGACGTCTGATATGGACGACAAAGGGACGCAAGAGGAGAGCGGAGGTAGAGAGGCATATATGTAGAGGCCGAGAGAGAGAGAGAGAGAGAAGAGAGATCGATTGAAAAACATCGTGGTTAGGATGGTATTATTAGTTTGTTATCGTGTTGATAGTATGGTATCTACTCCCTGTGCCAGCAAATTTAACAATTTTTCCCAAAAACCTTTTCAAACCCATGTTTTTACATGTCCGCTCGTATTCAACTTTCCAACTCGTGAATATACATAGATCGGGTTCCCAAGGTACCTTCGCGAAGTACATAATATTCTCAAATAAACGAAAATATTTTTTCGATTTTTTGAGTTTTCTTCTTCAGCCCCCGAGATAGATTCAAGAAACAAGATAATCAAAAGCAACAACCCACATTATTATTATCTGGATTTTAAACGATAGGTATATAAAAATTTCTAAAATTATGATCTCTTTTTGTACATATATTAGTCAGATGTAGTGTCCACCGAAACCGTTAGAGAATTTATCTTAGTCGAGGGCAAAAAGTCATAGTGTAGCTTATAAGTTAAAGATTAAGATGGACGAAGTCAGAGATGCACCTCATTTTTTTTCAGAGTTGAGAATAATGTTTTCTTATTGTTATTTATGGTATTACTCAGCTTGATTTAAAAAAAGCGCAAATTCTTGAGTAAAAAAAAAAGTAGCAAAAAACCACATTTTTGAGTGGGAGTAACATTCAGTTTATAAAAAATTGTCTGTTTGAGTATACCAAAAATTCATCTAAGTAAAAAAGATGCATCTAGCCCGACTTTACAAGGCCCTAAAAATTTAATGTTGATTAGAGGAGTAGGAAAAAAATATCACATATGCCTGTTTAAAAAAAGTTGAATCGATTGGAAAGATAAAATATTAACATATTTTTTTCCTACCATCCGATCAACATCAAAATTTCAGGGCTTGTACAGTCGGACTAGATGCATCTTTTTTATTTAGATAATTTGTTTTTGGTAAAACATATTAGAGAGTGCGATACAATCACAATAATTATACTTATATATAAAATTAGTAAAAAATATTTCAAAGTAATATCTAATGTCCATGTTTTGTAAAATTTTGTTTCCATATCAATATACATATAGAAACATAAATTCAAAAAACTAATAGCATATTACAAAGAAATTTATCTTAAGTAAATATCAAAATGTGTCCACCTCCTCCGACAACTATATAGCTCCTAGAAAATTTCAATATTAATACCACATTTCGTCAACATGAGCACATGAACATTTTATCTATATATAATATATGAGCAATTTTTCTTTTTAAAATACCTACAAGTGTGGAGGGTTTATAAATTTTGACAACTCTATACTTATATACGTAGACCTACAAAAAACTTTGGATCTAAATAAAATAAATTACGAGAATAGAAAAAGAGAGTTAAATTAATATATAATATCGTGAGCGCATATTTGTTAGGTAATTACAAAAAATAGACGATAATAATAACGAGGAAATAGAGTTATTTGAAATAAAAATATATTTCTGGAATTGTGAATAATACGACAATATGTTCAAATGTTTTTGAGTAAAAATTGAAATTCTGAATAAGAATGATCATTAAGACAAACATTATATATAATATATATATATATTATATATATATAATATAATAAATAACACTTATACCATTAACATCCACGACGCCCCGATTTTAAACGTGAGCCGCTATGTGCGTCACAGGACAGAGGGCTACAATGTTTGTTGAGTAAGTGTCTCTCTACGTAGGACTTCTGAAATTACTTTGCATGAGAAAATAAGATATTTCATATTAGTATAATTTATGTAATCCCATTTCCTCTATGGAGCTTCGATTCTTGCAGCAAAAATATGGACTTAGCCGCTGACCCAACCAAAATCTACGTTTGAGTCGTGATTCCCCTACACCAAAAAAAAGAGACACTCGTGTTAAGGCTGACGATATGCCTCTTCTCTCGGCTCTTACTTGGTTACGTGGCGTGAATTGTCAGTGCTCGGAAAAAGGAAATACATGTGATTAATTCATAATACGTAACTATCGTATTTACCACTTGACTAGAGGGAGAGTTGTAATTATATTGTTATAATAATTCGTGTAAGCATTAGCCTATTTTCTCGCCTATCGAGCGTAACACTGGTTTGTTGTATTTTCGTCTCTTTGTTTGCCTTTCTGCAGTAAGTCTATAATGCACAAAATAAACAAAAACAATACGGAACGTGAGTGAATTCAACCCCCACAACATCCCATTAAACACTACCATTATCAAATTGAAGTACGTTATTACCTTAAATCTCGCGTTAATACACTAACTATTACGCACTTAATCTCCACGTTTTTCTCTTATACTGTCTGTCCGCATAACATTATCGCTGCAGTGCCTCGTTTTTGCGCTGACTTGAATTTATTAAACTATATTATAACATATTCTATCTACATTCAATCATTTCGTATTCATCACTCGTTCACCATCTCTACACATGTTTTACATTTAATTAATTGCTTTTATCATAAAATAAGAAAAATGAACAAATAAGAAAACATCCTCAGACACCTTACATCACGGGAAGTTTAAAGGTGTCTAGCTGAAAAATCCGAAGCAGGAAAGTTCACAAATGTAAATACCAAGATTTTAAAATGAACCAGCATTTGAATATACGATTAACACCCATAGCTGCCGTCTTTTTAAAATGCGCTATAATACCGAGAGCTGTTAACACACTACAACTTCCTCGCCGATACTGATGCCATCAAGAGAAACAGTCTAACCCCCACCTTTAAACTAGATCATAAACGTGAATTTTCATGAGCCTTTTCCATTTATCTCAGGAATTTTCTCGATGTATATATATATATATATATATATATATATATATATATATTATATATATATATATATATTATATATATATATATATATATATATATTATATATATATATATATATATATATATATAATATATATATAAATATAGGAAAGGATAGTAAAATACGCTTTTATTTTAAAGCTTTCATCATGTATTCGGAAACTAAATAATCATTGACAAATAAATTTTTAGCATCGAAAATATTTACAAAATCATTGACACAGATATCGTTTAAAAAACACTTGATGAAATAAATACAATAAGCTCCGCATAAACTAGAGTGTGAAGGCTGAACAGCCCTAACCACCATTGACAATATTGTTGATATTGTTTTATCATTTAAAAACAATATATAATTATCCAGAATAAATTTCAAGTTTAAAGAATCAATCAGGTGCACATCTTCCGTTCTTCTCCTTGTAGATGGAAATCCAGTGTCCCGACGATCGTCACATCTCGTTATTATATCTTGTAAGCGCTATCTTTTCAACCTCAGAATTCTATTCATTAATAGCGAAACACCCCTAAAAATCGAGGTTCGTTTTTAACAAAACTTTTTTATTTCTTCTCATTTCATCTTTTAGTAATTTAAAGCACATTACGGGCTCTGTCATTTCAATAAGTTGAGGGTGTTCCAGTAACGATGACGGTAAATGGATGTCTGCAGACTCCCGCTAAATGAAAGATTGAGGCCTAATGTCCCTTTTCTCAGAATGTTTAAATGACTTGCGTTACAAGCTGAAAGATCTGGGCTGAGATCAAACGCATACAAGTTACTATTCGTCGGCGTATTCTCAAAGATTCATCCCGTACCGCTATCACACCACAAATGACATGAACACAGTGTTGGCTATTAGAATCGTGGAAAGGTCGCGAACATAGAGATTTGTACCCCATAATACGACATTTCATATCACTGTCCGTATGGCTGCCCATTAGCATGTATAACTGACACCCTAAGTTGAAAGGGGGCGAATTTATATGGTGATTTTTGCTAATGAACCTGAATATGCCGAAGAATGACAATTCCCGCTATTACTTTTTGAGGTAGATTTTCCCGCTAACAATATTTGAATGCTGATGCTTGATAATCCGTAAGTGAAGTTAAATACTTTGGTTTCCACTCTTCTGATTGGGTACTTGGCTGTGGTTGTTAAAAGCGACTTCTCAATTTCCAAATGCCTTTGGGGAAATAACTTCACCTTTCTAACATAGAGAAAAGCCTCTAGCAGTTTGAAGATAGGTTCTGGACATGCAGTTGTGCATTAGGATCACTTTTTATTTTAAGTGCGAATCTTCCGGACTTGAACGGGACAACGGGATTCTGGCATCTAAACAGATGGTATAATAAGTCCTTTCCTGAGAGAATATATCACATTTTACACGTCCATAGAATTCGTAAGTGTTATTTATGACTTTAGCCGCTTTTCGCTGTATGTGTGTAGGCCTTCATCTATTGAGAAGTTTTCAAAGAAAAACTGAATAAAGTTAGATGAAGAACTGCTTTGCATCATCAGAAAAGTTCCAGTAAGATCGTTTACTTTGTTAAGCTTCCCCTATAAAAAGGATAATAGCTGCTGAAAGTGCCGAGGCGAAGTTTCACTTGAGGTAACATCAATCTGTTAAAACAAGAATAGGGAATGTTCGACTCTGTAATAACTATGTGGTCGTCACCTGTAGGAAGGGGTCTGTACCATCAGGGTTTGTCATTTCGTTTTAAAATATTAGAAATACATTAGATGGATCTAGATATTGGTCTGATGTGCCTGGGATATTGAACTCTAAAGGGACGTCAGTGCTGGTGATCGAGTGTGTGGATTAATGCATGATGAAGTTGCTGTCGCTCCGCATTAATTGCGAGTAGGATTCATCGAAGACATCGTAGATCCAATTGGTGTGGGCAGCATCTCTCGACACCAGGGTGAAGGATAGAGATCCTTTTTTTTGGGGGCCCCGATTGGGGGCGAGTGTAGCTGATTATGGAGAGCTAAGACTTCATATGTACCGTCCCTTTATATCATACCTGTTAGCCGAAAAGTTGTAGTTATAAGACACCATCTAGTAAGTTAAATGGTGAATCCTATCAATACGATTTTGTAGTTTGGGCCTTCTAAGCCTTAGGGTTTTTTCCGCACTGTGATTTCTTGCGGAACTTGCTTCTTCTCTCACACACTCACTTCGTCTTTTGGCTTTTTTTCCTACTTGTGATCACTCCTGCGTCCATTAACCTTTAGACGCTGCCCTGAATTCATTTTATCGTTTATTTTGCGTTTACACGTCATCGAGCATCTCGTCGGAACCTCGGCAAATCCGCCTTTTTAACTGAGCCATTTCGAGATTGGGCTCCTGTCGCTTATATCTTGCATCGTGTGCGGCCTGAGTGTGTGTGATTATCGTGCGTTATTTGTACCCTAGATATTCACCCCCTCTTCTAAACATAAATACGGGGATGGCGCTTCGCAATAGCTTAGTGAAAATCCTCCAAGACCGTATCCTCTCTGTGATCTCGATCCAATGAATACTCTCTCCATGCCTTATTACTTATGTAGCTGGCTTCTTTCCTAATACTATCTTTTACACTGTCAAGAGTTAATACAATGCTGAAAAATCGCAATTGGATTATGTCCCTTATATTCCTCAGAGTCATCTATTTCTTGAATGAATTCCAGTAACATATAGATGAGATTTTCAAATCTGATTAAAAAATGTTCCATCATTTCATAGCTGATGAGGTCGTTTCTTTTTAATGTGGACTTTACACATCAATGTGCCACTTGTAAATGGGTATGGCCGAC